>CATIWQ010397297.1:0-21545 GCA_949673415.1 Euphorbia schlechtendalii
CTTGAGTGTCTACTAGGTTCCTACGTATGAGTGATATAAAAAGTATGAGTGTGTGCATTTAAGTATCTGTACAAAAATTTATGGTTAGCATGGCATATTTGTACAATGTATGATGAGTCGGAAAGCGGTAAACACTTAGCACATAGCACACAATATCTTTCTTCCAACCATACAACTCCCGCGCATAGGGTTTTTGGCTAGTCTCTATCCTAAGGTTTGGTTCATCTTAGTACCGCGAGGATACTAAGGAGCGCACCTAAAGGAAAATATAATGCATGATCGCGTGTTTGGGTAACAACCTAGGGAGAATGCCTATGGCTTATTTACATGAGGGTTAAAAATGGGTTGCTGATGTAGAAGGTTCTTGTTACACTGAAATACACTCCAAGCCTCTAACGAGGGAGGTACATGCGGTATGGCAACAAGTGCTCCACTCGCTCAAGTACTATCTTTTCTCAGGGAGGCAGATTAGTACAAGAGAAAGCTTTGCGGTAATAGGGGTACCTTAGACTTATGGGCTAATCCCTTCTACTGCAACGTATTATAATGAATATGTCAAAATTAAGAGAAAATGGAATAATGTGATCAATAATTTTTAGCACTTATCCAAAAACTAAAAAATTTTGAAAAACAAGTTTTAGAAAAAAATCCCCAGCAGAGTTGCCACTGTGAGCGGGCGACACGGAACGGTGGGCCGAGAGCGCGCGGGATTCATAGGCATGGTCCACCGGGGTGTTTTGAAAAAGAAGAGGAGAAAAAGCATCGGGTCGGGGACCCGGGAATAAGGTTAAAAAAAGAGAAAAAGGTGAAAACATTTAAGATCAGTTCGAACCCGAATCCGCCGTCTCTCAGTGTGTAGTCGCCACCTGGATTAGCTCTTTCTAGGAATTAGAGTCCTATGAGGCTTAACGTCTAGGGGACGGCCCACCAAGACACTGAGATTCGGGTCTGGGATAAGTTGCTTATTTCTTATTGGATCACATTAAATTACATCTACAGAAAACCTTTTTCTTTTAATTATGCATATTTGCACTTAGGTCATTTTTGGAGTTAAATGCATGGTTCACGTATTGTGAAATATAAACCATCCATGAAGCGGAAAAATAAACCAGCCACGAAACTGTAAGTAAATACGGAAAGTAAATGTGGAAAATAAAATTACAAGGCTTCAAAAATCGGGGGATACAACCGCTCGCTAACCTATTAATTACATTTCCCGAAAAAGAAATTGCGATACCCGAACAAAAATTAAAATCCTAAACATACATCTAATCCTAATCTACCTGCATCCACAAAGGTTAGCACAGGGGATAACACGTATGTTCGATTTTGGATTTAGTGAGGCCCGCGTGGCATTAAGAAAAATCAATCGTGATATTGTTTGTTTAAATAAAATTGTTCATTTTATTAGCACATTGGTTACTCATTTTAATTAATGAAATTGCTCGCATGGTAAGAAGTGTGGTCTGTTATCCGGGAATACATTTTATTCCCTTCGTGGGGGTGTTCTAACATACATCTTCTTATGATAAAGAAAGAGATGCAGAAGAATTACAACAATTAAAATAAAATAAAAGATGAAAATCCTAAGTTCACAGGAGAGTTCAAAAGAAGAAATTAAACACTAAAAGCACGGAATTGCAGTTCTAGGAACTCAGAGGCTTACCGTTACTTAACAAATCCACGTCGAAGAATCCGATCGATCGTTTAGAAGTCCTCCTCGTCCTTTGAGTTTAGGTAAAAAAAAGTTGTAGTATAAAGTCCAAAAATTGTTTGTTTTAATTCCTGGAAGCAAAGGTCGTTCTAAAGCTATATTTTTATCTGATAATTTTCAAATCCCGTTTATCGAAAATGATCCTACTATTTATAGGAAAATCCTGAAAAATCCAAAAAAGGCAAGTTTTTCCGGCTAGGGGCCTCGCCGAAGAAAAGGCCTCGCGGAACTCTTCGCGAGGCCTCGTGCGAGGCTCGCTCTCCCGTCCGCGATGCTGCCTCCGCGCGAAGCTGCCTCACGTACGCGCCGCGAGGGTATAATAGGACCCTCGCGAGAAGCCCCGCGAGGGTTCCTTAGGACCCTCGTGGGCAAGCCCCGCGAGGGGCCCTTAGGACCCTCGTGGGGAGGCCTCGCGAGGGTTCCTTAGGAACCTCGCTGGCAGGCCCCGGAAGGGTCCCTTAGGACCCTCGCGGGGAGCGCGAGCTACCTCGTGTAGCCTCGCGCTGCATCGCGCGAGGCTGCCTCCTCGTGAGGCTACCTCCGCACGAGTCTCCCCCACTATCGGGATTACATCTCCTTCCATTTTTTTATTATCTTATATTTTAATTTTATATTTTTGTTGTATTTTTTATTTAGTTAAATAATTTCTAAATTAAATTAAATAATTTTATTAGTAACGAGGAGGATTCTAATTCGGATATGTCAGGATACTCGAAAATGTGTGATTCAAGGATAAAATCCCGTAAAAGCTGTCATCATCGAACACGCGAGCTGGTACAAAATCCTGTGCTCACAACCTGCTAGACTCCAAGTTCCACAGGCCTCTTAGCTTGTCCTTGCCCTCGAACTGAAAGGAAGGGAAAGTAAAAGACAGCCTCACCGGGAATAATGGGGTCGGGTTCTTTGGAAAGGGAAGCCCCAGGATAGTATGATATTCCTCGATATGGGATAAATCTCAAAGTTCACAAAATGGAAGACATGGGTAGCAGGGTCCCAGAACATCAAGGCAGTATGAATAAAGGCCATGTTCACAAGCTTGGAAGTAATAATACTGAAGACTCCGCAGCCCAAAGCTCTCAAGCCTTTACCAATCAGGCCCCGGATGGTGCAGAGAAAGGCTCTACAATGCTCATTATAAGTCAACATCGATGAAAAAAGAGCTAAAGGAAATCCCTCAAGACCGATGTTGCCTACATAAGTCAACCACATAAATTAGCATAACATATTCATTCATTCATGCATACACATAAGGCATCCCAAACATGTAAGCATATTCATAAAAAGAAACACAATAAGCGAAGACTCAGGGCACAATGGCCAAAGTCCTCTTTTCTTTCATAAAACCTGAGTTTTTATTAAAGTCTACAAGAAAAGCCTATCTAAAGATCCGGTTTGAAAAGAAAGGAAAATAGAACTAAAGTGAAACAAGAACTCCTAAGCAAGAATTGCCTATACGTCATCTCCACCCACCGAATCTCAAGGCATCATAGTAGATATCTCAAAATCCTCAGGACATAGGCTACCGGAAGTTCCATTGGCTTGACTAGATGCAGGAGGAGGTTGTAGAGCGTGGAGAAAGCCGGTGTCCCAATCAGGTGTAAGTAATAGCCTAGTGTTTGGCTCGTGAAATAGAGCGCCAAGGTCAAACTCAAGAGAGTGGGCAAAACTCAAGGTAGCAGCTCACTCATCTGCTTGAGCCTGATCGGCTGCATCATTTTTCCACAACAACTCTTGATGCTGAGCCTCCAAACTTTGATAGCGAGCATCCAGTCTTTGGTAGTGAGAACCCAACTCTTGGTGGCTAGTCTCTAAGCTGCGATAATGGGAATCTGGATCATGGTGGCTAATATCCATGCTTGGAAATGACCATCAAGCT
Source organism: Euphorbia schlechtendalii (assembly GCA_949673415.1). Lineage (NCBI taxonomy): Eukaryota > Viridiplantae > Streptophyta > Magnoliopsida > Malpighiales > Euphorbiaceae > Euphorbia > Euphorbia schlechtendalii. Next base: position 3,591 of record CATIWQ010397297.1, read on the forward strand.
CCTAGTGGTGCTGCTCATACTCATCGCCCCTATTGCCATCGCCTACAATCATAGAAACATACAATGAAAGTCATATCCATATACATAAAAACACAACATTTCATGCAAAGTCAAGCATAAAACAAGTCGAGAAAAGGAACATAAACGTGTAACTCTATCTTGAAGATACATCATATCCCTCAATGAAAGGGAATGTCTGGCCACGCGATCCATATCCTCACGTGCAACCTGCAAAAATAATAAATAAACATCAAACACCCCAAAACTGTTGCACTACAGTTAAAGACAAGGTGTTTAATCAAAGACTTATGTGAGTGGTGTGAAAAGGATCATAGGCTAGTGTGTGGTAGCTCTGAGGGAGAGGCACCTGTCGCTCGGACCCTGTAACACCAATCAAATAGAAATATGAGTCGAGTGGAATCGCAAACCTTCCCTCAATAACAATGGAAGAAGTTGTGCTCGCACCCTTGGCCGATGCATTCAAATCGGGAACACAGGCCCTCTTCCGTGCGACCTCCTACAAGGATAGATAAATGATCATAAATAAGGTTAATATAAATAAGCAAAATAATTAACATAGATCTCATACCCAATAGCCTACGTTGGTACCACTAGCACCTGCATCGGATCCGTCAACTCCTTGACCCCCGGGCCGTGCAAGAGGTCGCACTACCTCGAGTAGAGTCGGTGGATGAAGTGGGAGAAGCCTCTCTTGAATGAATGACTTGTAATTGCCATGCCGGTTGGAGAGCCTCACACCATTCTCCTCAAAGAATAGATGCCTCTCCTAAGGATTAGTGATCACTAAGTGCACCAAGAACGGTCTGGTGGGAGGCGTAGGAGGGATGCATCTCTTCGACACTGGCTTAGTCAGCCAGAACTGATACACCCACCTAGGTACCACTCGCGGGTCCGGGTCCCATGGATACTAATAGTAACCCATGGAGTCCAATATATCTCCCTTGAAAGATGAGCAAATTCGGGTTATACAGGGGGTATCATTAGGGGCATCGGCAAACCACGGGGTGGAAAGGAAACCATAGAAGAAAGCCCATGCCTGCAAGATCAAAAAATAATTGATATTCATAAATCGCAGAATTGAAGAAATGCTACCTGGAGAACCATAGGGCTGCATCGCAACGATCGCAAGCGAGCCCATGTGATCAGATCAAGGGAAAATATGTCTTGGCTAAGATCACCCAAGGCCAGTTAAGGCACTAACACTGTCTAAATTGACCAATGGCTCGATCAATCTGTAGTTAATCTCATTGTTCAAGACCGGAAAGAAGGTCATGCTAAGTAAGGTGATAAAAAAGGAGTGGACGTATAATGGAACATCAGCCACCAAAATAGACCATTGACTGGTCCAATACTCAACTAGCATGCTATAAGGCAATGCCTAGCCTCTCGGGTCAACACTGAGCAAATCTCTGAAGGCGATGACAAGCGGTAGGAGTCTTGAAGAACCGCTCTAAAAAAGCATCAAAATGAATCACAGTACCGGTCTAGGAAAGACCGATGATCTCTACCACATCAGACAGGGTGATGGTGATCTCCCTGATCGGAAGATGAAAGTGTGTGAGATGTCACTCCAACATTGCACCAATGCGATAGATGTCGCATATGGACATAACATGGGCCGCAAAAAGCAGGCCAGGTTACCAAACCCAGTGGCCTCGATGGCCTGAACAAGCTTCGGTTGAGAGGAAGCATGGCGCCACCATGTCTGGACGGTAGAATACATGCCCGTGTGGCGAAGTGTAGGGGACTGAAAATAAAGTCAAATAAGACACATGTTGAAATTAAAAGCAAAATATATATAAAAAGAAAAAAATAATAAAATTTTCTAACAATCGCGGAGACCCCAGGGCATCGCCGGAAAATTCCGGAGAGCCTTAGGAGCCTCTCCAGAAACTCTGGCGAGGACCCAAAGAGGTTCTCGCCAGAAACTCTAGAGAGGGCCCAAAGAGGCCCTCGCCAGAAATTCTGGTGAGGGTCCTAAAGGGCCCTCACCAGAAATTCTAGCCAGGTCCTTAGGGCTCCTCGTCGAAAATTTTGGCGAGCCCCTTTCGGGATCCTGCCAGAATTGGTCTGCCAGGAATGTCCCCGGCGGACCTTGATTCGACTTTTCTCTAATTTCTGTACTTTTCTAAACTAAAATTCTGTGAAAAGGTTTAAGTTTTAGTTCGATACTACTCCCTAAACAAAATATAGGTAAATAAATCTGAAGAAAAAAAATGAAAAATGTTTTTACTAAATACCTCAATCGAAGAAAGATGGAGCTGGGCCAGAAGATCAGGATCCAATATCTCTATAGGAGTGGTAGGAGTAAACCCCACCATATTGTCCCTCGCACTCAAGCCGTACACGACATCAATATCAATAGAGAAAACACCAGCTTGATGAGTAGGTTGAGGATTAAGACTAGAGGGGAGCTGGAGCTGCCTGCCTGTGAGTTTTGACAACATCTTTTCTAGAGAGAAAGAAGAGATAAAGTATTTAGAGAGAGAGAGAGAGAGAGTAAAAGGGAGAAGTGAGAAAATAAGGAGAGAAGAGTTATATTTTAAAGAAAATAGGTGGGCCCCACCTATTTATATTCTCTAATAAAAGCATCGTAACACAAGGGAACAATCCACGGGACATCCCCGATATTTCCCTAACTCATTAAATTTATTTCTCGATGTTTTAATTTTTTGATTGAAGGGGTAAAAGTTTTTGCTTCGCATAAACTCAATCAAATAATTAAAACATTCATTAAAAATTTTTTTAAACATTATATTTTCTCTGATTTGTCATAGGATTCAACTCAATTTCCTACTAGGGAAACGAAACCAAAGAAGGAAATGGGAATCTAATTCGGTTCGCTTTTCATGAAACTTATTTTGGCAATTCCAACAAGCAAAGCCAACTGTAGGTCAACCCACAAGGGGCACGTAATGACCGCACCAGACTCACCCACAAGGGGCACTAAACATCAAGGGACTCCGAAGAAAGAAACAAATGACCCAATTAAGGCATAGCATTCGAAAGGAAGGCCCATGTCATCATCGATCGACCATAAAGAAGTCTCCAACCGCACCGATCAGGTATTTTCTTGACTCCTTTGCTCTTTTCATGTGATCATACTAGTTTTTTAACCAGTAGCGATCACATGAGGGGTAGCTGTGAGCACGAGATTTTGTACTAGCTCGCACTCTCGATGATGATGGCTTTTTAGAATTTTATCCTTTAATCACACAATTCTCGATTATCCAGTCACCCTCATATGGGAGTGTTCCTCGTCTCTAATTTAAAAAGGACTTTTAATAAAATTAATTAATATTTTTCTTTTGTTCAAAAAATTAATTAAAAATATAAAAATACATGGAAAATACGAAAAAGTCGCAAAAACCAAAATCGAGGACCTGCCTCGCCAGATTTCTGGCGAAGCTTGCCAAAAAGTCTAGCGAGCCTCGCTAGAAGTTTTGGCGAGGCTTGCTAAACTTTGGCGAGGCCCGCCAGAATTTTTAGTGAGCCTCGCTAGAATTTGTTGCCATTTTTGGATTTCCAGGATTTTCCTTTATAAATATTTGGGGAATTTTCGTTAATCGAGACCGGAAACTTTCAAAACAAAATATAGCTTTAGAACTGCAACGAATTTTGGGAATTAAATAAGTATTTTAGAAATTTACACCAAGTTTTCAACCACAAAAACAATAAAAAAACGACGAGGAGTAATTTCTAAGGTCGAAAGGATATTGTCGAAGTTGATTCGCTTCATAAGGGTAAGCCTTTGAGTTCCTAGAACTACTAATTCTTTGCTCATTGTCTGTATTTCATATTCTGATTTCTTCTGTGGACCTAGGATTCTTATTATTCTTACTTTATTACGAATGTTGTAATTTTTTTTCTTATTAATGGAATATATGCTAGAATACCCCCACGAAGGGAATAAAATATATTCCCGGATAACAACCCACACTATTTTACCATGCACGCAATTTCATTGGTTCGAGCAACCAATGTGTTAATTTTTAAACGGAATTATTTTATTTTAAAATAACAAACCCATTACTGTGTTTTTTTTCAATAGGACATGCGGGCCTTGCTAAAGTCAAAATCGAGGAAACATTCAATGTGTTGTAATATACCATGTGCTAACTTTTGTGGATGCAGGATTAGATGTATGTTTAGAATTTTAATTTTCCTTTGAGTATCGCAATTTCAATTATTTTTTGGGAAATTTAATTAATAGATTAGGTGGGCATTTGCATCCCCTGAGGTTTTGTAATTTTAATCTTTACTTTCCGCATTTATTTACTGCTTTATGGATGGATTTACCGTTTTCAGATATACATGAATCATGCATAATAACTTGAAAAATGACATAAGTGTGAATGTGCACAATTAAGAAATATGGTTTTCTATAGATGTAAATGTGATCCAATAAGAAATAAATAACTTATCCCGAACCCAAATCTCTATGTCTTAGTGGGTCGTCCCTCGAACTTTAAGCCTCACAGTACTCTAATTCCTGGAAAGAGCTAATCTAGGTGGCGACTCTACACTAAGAGATGGCGGATTGACCGATCTAAAATTTCTTTGCTTTCTCTATTAACTTTTCTCGGGTCCTTGACCAGTTACTTTCTCAAATACCCTGGTGGACTATGCCTCTCATTCCATGCGCTCTCGGCCCATCACTCCGTGTTTTTTGCTCACATAAACACAAGTGCACTATCAGCTTGATTCCAGCATTCCAACACACTCTTTCACTTAGGCTGAGAAAATTACAACTCAGTCTGAAATACCTCAAGCTGACCCATCCTTGGGTCAAATAGCTAATTTAAAGGTACTCTTAAATCCTTCTCCCATTTCTTCTAAAAAACTACCTATCCTGTAAATACTTCATTCCCTTCTTTTGTAAATTCCCAAATTCCTATTCCTTCTATAAATTCTCCCTCTCCAACACCCAATACTGTAAATTTTCCAGTAAATATTCCTTCCTCTCCTATACAACCTGTAGATTCTTTCCTACCTCCTTCTTCTCTTCAAAATACTCAAACTGAAATAATTCCTTCTCCTGTAAAATTTAAACCAATCCCTACTTCTACAAATGTACAAACTTATAAACCAAACCTTTCTTCACAACCATCCATTACCCCTCTAATCCATCTGATTAGAGAAGTTCTAGAAGCTGAGAACTTCGCCAGCATGGAAAAGTAAGTGAGGAAGATGCTAAGGCAAATTTTACAACCAATGAAGCTTCTCCCTCTAACAGTAAGCCAGTCCAAGAGGACTTGGCTGATTCATCCATCTTGGCTCAGATTAGAGAGTTAGCAAGGAAGAAATTCCCAACTCTCAAAATTGATGCCGAGTTAGATGGAGTAGTAAGCCGCGTGCTACTAACTTGGGAATTGAAGGACTTGTCCACAAAAGCTAAGGTAAAAATTCTAAAGTTCGAGGAGCACTCAAGTATTCCCATTTAATCTACCTACTTCGAGGATTTTGAAAAGATTCAAGGAAGCATGTTTGTGATTTGCAACCACCTGGCAAAGGAGAGAGCCAAAAGCTTAGTGGATAAGATGTGTTGATCTTAACTTGGCTGTCTAATTCTGCAGCTCAACTTAGCGTAGCTTTCACCTCTATCCCCATGTCTACTGTTACCACTAATGCAGTAGTAGGAAAGATGAAAGGTAGTATTGATGATGCTGCTGAGTAGCTAAGTAGCTTAAATGCCACATTGGTAACTCAAGCTATAAAGTTTCATCAATTGAGGGAAGAACAAGCCAAAATAAAGAGGATCTTAGATAAGAAGATATATAATGTGCTGAAAGAAGAAGAAGTCTCCAAAGACATCAGTCACAGAATGGAGAAGTTGTTGGAGAGCATGTCCAAGCTGATGGTGAACTATGATAAGAAGGTGGATAGAGTCTTAAAGGTGGTTGAGGAGACTGGGAAGAAGGTTGATAAACCTATGCTTAACCTTGATGCTTTAGATGAGAAGATGGAGTCTGTCTGCAATCTTATCAATGATAACATGGATGATATTATCAAGAAAGTGTAGAAAGTGCTGTTTGAAACCATGAGTAAGTTATTCCTAGAGCCAACTAAGTTGCTTGACCTAGATACTTATCTTTCCATCCATAAGAAGCTGAACGTAATCAAGGATAAGATCAATGATATGTAATGAAAAATAGATCAATTGATCACCATGGGGATATATGTCTCAAGGGATATAGAGTTCACTGCAAATACTATGCACAACTTCTACCCCATGATAATTGACATGGAGGGAAAATTGAAGATAGCTCTCTCTTCCTTAGACTTTCATGGTTTATTGCATTGCTTTCAACTGTTTTGCTATCAAAGGTTCGATCAGATTGCCCATCTCACGTGGTGCCATCATCTGCTTCTAGAGGAGCTTAATTATCATGATATCCTAACGCTCAAGGGAAAGGAACAACTTGAAACTGAAATCTCTCCAGCAATCATTGGAAAGCAAGAGGACTTCCAAGCTGCTTTTGACTCCTGTAATATGTGCCTAGAATAAATTGTAAAGGGCTAGATAACAAAGGGGGAGAAAGTAGCAGAAGATGCCTGGAGGATGGGTGCTCAGTATAAACACTCTCTACCTCAAAAGTCTCAGCATCCTCCGTCTTAACCTCAGTCTCTACATCAACAACAACATCATCAACAACACTCTTCAAACCATCCCAAAGATAGTTCATCATCTTCACAGCATTGTAGATAGATGTAGAATATACTACACTTGTAATAGGGTGAAATTGTAATGGCTTAGTTTAGAACACTTTTTGTATACTAAGTATTTTATCATCAATAAAATTACAAGTTTTTGTCTATCTAAGTTCAGAGCTTCTCAAATTCTTATATGCTTTGAATATATGCTATCTCTACTTATATTCTGTTGTAGGAATAAACTCTAAGACGAAACTCAAAGAAAAGCTGAAATAAGACAAAGTCCTAAATCGAAGAAAATTCCTCTAAGTATGAGGGAGCTTAGCTGAATGAAGAGAAACCACTATGTATGGAGGAGTCCACACTAACTAAAGAGTTCACTCAGCATGGGGGAGTCTTACACCATCCATCAGGTATTCCCATGTCATTAAATACTTATTCAATTAATCTCTTATACTGCCTAGTTTGTTATTTATTCCAAAATGGGGGAGATTGTTAAACCCAAGTTAATCGTACCTCATAGTACTTAAAATGTTTTGGAAATAACAAACATTATAGGATAGTGAAATTAATTGAGTACTAAGTAGAATCTTAATTAATCTAGTTTAATTGAGCTAGTTTAAGGGAAAATAACTCAGCTTTTTGAGTGATTGATTAATTATGGCTTAGAGTAGGAAAAGGTGAGTTCAGCCTAGTATTACATAGTTTATAAGATATAGACTTAGCGAAACTGAGTTAGCTTTTATGTATAAAATTTGAGTTTCTTTGACACTTAGAGAAATAAATAACACATATAAATTTAACTATTTCTTTGAGGAATGGAATATTCCTTTTATGCTTTCCAAGAGAAAAAGCATTGAAATTAAAGAAGATATTCAAGTGGTCCTCATAAACAAAAGGTGTAAGTACGAAATGTTGGAGAATCCTCACTAAATTCCAACATAAAAGGAATCCTTTGACATACACTATTTCTCAATGTCTCCATGCAACTCTGCAATGTCAACAAGTTAACCATTCACAAAATTCCACATTGCATCTCACCCGCCTCTCTATTAGAATAGATTGCTTGAAGGGAAATGAGTTTTAAATGCACTCTGATTAATGGATTAATCTCACACTTCAACGTTCGAAATCTCTGTCTCTAAATGACCTAGAATTTGTTTCAAATGGGAAAATTCAAAAGATTTGAAGAAAAGAGAAATTGAAGATTATGCAAGGATGAGAAGTTTGTAACGGCTATCTTTAAGAACTTCAACTATAAATAGAAGACTGAAGCAGACGTTCAAACTTGGTGAATCGCTTTGAATTTTTTAAAGAGTTGAGTCTCTGTTCAAATATTTCCAACTTTCAAAAACTCCAAATCAAGCAATCAAAGCAAACATTAAGCTTCCGATCAGTTTGTAATAGAGAGTAATCACTTAAGATTTAACATTGTAAAGGATTCAACATATTCTATAATTTGAAATCCTCTGTTCGTTAATTTCTTTAGAAAATCTAAGTGACAGCTTCGGAAGGGTACCCAAACTATGTTTGAGTGGCAGTTAGAAGCGAAGGTACTTTCTCTAATAGAGTATACCCGCTATAAATGCTTCCTCGTCTAAGGAAGGAAGGAAAACACTAGTGGATTAAAGCTCAAAAAGGAATCCAGGGACTAGAGGTAGGTTAGGGGCCGAACCAGGATAAAATCTCAGGTATTAACATTCTAACTTTGTCGTTTGCCTTTGTTGCTTTTCTCTCATTCATCATTCTCTCCATTTTATAAGTTTTTACTTGAAAAATGAATCCAACCTGAGTATAGTACTCACTAGCAGTTGAAGATAAACTATGCCAGCGAAGCTGAGCAATTTATAGTTTTTAGACCCAGCTTAGCACGTTTCACTCAGCAAATTACTGAATTTGGAAAAGATTTTTTTTAATATCTAAAAAGAACCAAGTATTGCATTCACCCCACCTCTGTTGTTTATATTAAGCTGTTTCAGACCAACAATAAATTTTTTTAAAAAATATATTATCAAATTTAATTCATGATTATTTGGTGCAAATTTTTTTTTGGTCTGCTCGATTTCGAAAACTAAAATTGAAGATGACATAAAAGTGTAGAAATTCAACACAGGATTAAATGGGCACGTGTTCATTTACCATGGTGGTAAATGGGCCCATTTACCAGCTTGGGGCCTCTCTATGCAACGATGACAAATGTTAATTTCGCATAAATATTTACCAAATTATGATCCCTATAATAAATTATCAAAAACTAGCTTCTGATATTTCAAAATTGCGCCACCACACGTTCTGCAATTTTTCACTTTTTATTTTGTTTTTCATTTAATTTTCAAATCAATAATTATTTGAAAATGTCAATTTAAAGTTTTTTCACATAATGTTTTTTTTCTCTTCGAAACAAGACCAACCACGACTTAATTTAAAAGATTATAAAAAAATAATTTTAAATCATAAACAAAGTTGTTACTTGGATTTTATATATTTGTTATAGTTTTCTTGTAGTTTTGTCGGATTGATATATTTATGTTAAATTTTTACAATATGTTTGTTGTGTTACAATATGTCTAATGATGCAATTATTTTATGATCATATTTAATTAGTTTAAATTTGTATTGTAATTAATTTTTAACGTAACAACATTGCATCTTATAGTTATCTGTAATTTTCTTATAATTATTTCGAATTGATGTATTCGTGTTTTATTTAGGGAAATACACAAAAATATAATGTTTACTATGAAAAATTACTACTTTGTCTATTACTTAATCTAATTGTCAAAAGTGCATCGTCAAGATTTGGAATTTAAATTTCTATCACCTTATAGTTATCGTGTGATTACTTAATCGTATTTTATAGTTATCTTATATTTATTTCAAATTAACATAATTTTGTTATATTCTTACCATGATTTTATGATACTTTATTTATAGTATCGATAATTAATGTAATCATGTTATATTTACATTTTAAATTATCTTTTATGTTTTAAATATATTTTTATTATAACAAAATCTCATTTTATATTTCTTTTAAAGTTACAATAATTTAATTATAGATATATGTAATATAACATAGTCGCATTTTATAGTTATATTATAGTTAATTCATATTGATGTAATTATGCTATATTTTTGCTATAGTTTATTTGTTATTCGTTAAATTGATATAGTTGCGTTATATTTATATGTATTTGTTGGTCCGTAAACCGGCTAATAACAACAGTAGAGGGGGGGGGGGTGAATGCGAATGCTGGGTAACTTTTAGATTCTTTTCGTTTTATAGTTAACTTAGTATGGTTTTTATATGCGTGTTGAGTGCAATATAAAAACTTATAAACTCTCAGCAAAGCTGGCATAGTTTATCTTCAACCTCTTACTAAGTGAAGATTACTCAGTGCGAGATGGATAACAAGAAAATATAAGAGAGATGAATGAATAAAATGCTGATGAAGCTAAACGCTTAGAGTTCAAAGGACTACACCTGAGATTTTATCTTGGTTCAGCCTCTGCCTAATCCAGTCCCTAGATCCCTCTCCGAGCTTTAATCCACTAGTGGTTCGTTCCTTTAATAGGCAGAGAAGCCTTTACAGCGGGTAGGCATAATTACAAAAAGTCCCTCCTTTCCAACTACCACTTCCTCAGTTTGGGTACCATTCCCAAATTGACACTTGGACAGAAACAATTACAGAAAGTCCCTCCTTTCAAACTGCCACTTCCTTAGTATGGGTAACCTTCCTAAATTGACACTCAAATTTCAAAAGATAATTGTGAACTGAATTCAACTTATAAAATGTTGAATCCTTCCAATGTTATCTCTCAAAGCTAATTCTCTCTATTACAAACAGATATAGAAATGGTTGTTTACAGATTGCTTGACTTTGAATTTCTAGGAAGCTAGAATTTTTTGCAGTGACTTTAGCTCTTATGAAATTCAAGGTGATTCACTTGTTATTTTTCAACGTCTGCTTCAGTCTTCTAATTATACTTAAAGGATCTGCGAAGTAGCCATTGTACACTTCTCATCTCTGTAGTTCTTTAATATTTCTTCTCTTCACATCTTTCAATCTTCCCGTTGGAGATAGCTTCTGGGACATTCAGAGATAGAAAAATGAACGTTGAGTCGAGATAAGCTTCCATTGGTGAAAGCTCTTTTATCTTCAAGCAATACCGTCTTAGAGAGATAGACGCGTGTTGTGCAATGAATAATCTTGATTGGTTGAAGTTGCTGACATGTTCTAGCACATGCAGAGACACTAAGGAATGGTGGTTGATAGAGGCGCACTCTACTTGGACTTTTGTGGAAAGTATCAGTCAAACTTTAGTGGAGTGGAGCCATTTTGACTTGTAGTGAATATTCTATTATTTGCTACATAATTTGACCTTAAAAGTAAAAAAAGTATATTCTGTTTCTTAACAGAAACCGTTAGTACAGCTATCAAATAATTCTCAAAGTGTCATAATAAAGTAATGCTTTTAATTAATACAAGCAGCACTTAGTTCGTGCTGAGTGACTATTGCCTAAATTGCATAGTACTCAGCATGGATTCTACTTAGTAAAGAAAAACTCAACTTTTCCTATCTAAGCCATAACTTAATTAATTACTTATAGTAAACTGAGTTGATTTTTCAACAATACTCAAGTCTACTTCATTAATTAAGAGTATACTTAGTACTTAATTAAATTCGCTTACCTATTCGGTTTGCTATTTCCAAAACTTTGTAAGTAATGTTAAGTATAGTTTAACTTGGGTTCTACAATCTCCCCCATTTTGGACAGATAGCAAACTAGGTAGATGAAGAATTTAATTAATTAAAGCATATTAAGAACAGCAGAAAATACTTGGAAGGTGAAGTAAGATTCCCTTTGCTAAGTGACTTTCTTTAGTCAGCTTAAACTCCCCCATACTAAGTGAGTCTTCCTTAAGCAGCTCAGCTCCTCCATACTTAGAGGATTTTCCTTTTCGGACTTTTATCTTATTTCAGCTTTTCTTCAAGGTTTGGTATTTTATATGAATTCCTGCATCACATATATCATTACAGTAGAGGCATTCATATAGCAAATTATAAGTTAAGAAGAACTTAACTTTGAGGTGAAAAACATGTATTTTATTAATAAGAAACTTAGTCAGTACATAACATATGTTCTGAGCTAAGATTACATTAAGTCCTATTACAAGTTTTTATTCAACTACTTGGAACTAGCCTAAAGCCTATGAGCTGAGGAAGAAGATCCATGCTATTTGTGCTTGTCCTTGTCCCCGAGCTTTTAACCTTTACTATGTATCCCTATGCCTAGGAAGAGATCCCTTGAGCTAACTTGCCATTCAGGCAGCATCATCAGCTACTTTCTCCCCCATTGCTATCTGGCCTTGAACAATTTGATCTAGGCACAGATTAAAGGTGTCGAGAGCAGGTTGGAAGCTTTCCAGCTGGCCTATGATTGCAGGGGAAATCTCTTACTCCAGTTGCTCCTTGCCTTAGTTGAGAGGAAGTCTTGGTCATTCAGTTCACTCAGCAGCAAATGATGGCACCTTGAGAGATGAGCGAACTGATCAAAACCTTGGCTCGTGAACTATTGAAAACACTGGAGTAAGCTGCGAAAGTCCATTGCTGTCATTGTGATCTTCAGCCTTGAGTCAATGTCCCAGATCTGAGGGCAGATGGCAGCTACATTCTTGGATGTGAACTCAATGTCCTTGGTATCCATCTCTTCCCTTTTCGTTAGGGTATCAATCATTTGTGCTGTGGCATAGATGTTGGACTTCAACTCATCAAGCTTGGTGTGAACTGATAATCCAGTCTTTGGGCATAGAGAATCGCTTGAAGGCATATTGGGCATTGGCATGGCAGGGAACAGTTGTCCCATGGTGGATACAAGGAACTTCTATGAAGAAGCAACCTTGTCCTTGATGTGGTCTATAATCTCTCTTTGAACTGATTCCATCTTGGTGTTAAGAGGATCTAGATTACTGATAGGTGCCTTGTCCAACTTTGCAGAGATGGTCTCCAACAGCTTCAAGACTTGCTCTTGCTTTTGGTCGTGAAGAAGCATGAACTTGGCCTCTTGCTCCACAACCTTAGCAATGCTGTGGCCGATTTCCTTTGTAGTTATCACCTCTATGGTCAGCTCGGTAATCTTACAATCAGTGAGCCTCTTTATTTTGGCTGGCTCCTTACTGAATTCATGAATCTATGTCATTTGAGTAGCCATGTTAGCACTCAGTAGACTCAGCTGCTCAGTAGCAGCATCCACACTACCCTTTATCTTTCATGCGACAGCATTTGCTAGCATAGTAGACGTGGGGATAGATTTAGTAGCTGCTCCAAGCTAGTCTGTAAACTCAATTAATCCATTCAAGATTAATGCCATCTTATCAACCAAACTCTTGGCACTCTCTTTTGCCAAGTGATTTTGAATAGCCAACAAGTTGACATGGATTCTCTCAAACTCCTCAAAGTAGAGAGATTCACTGAGCACACTTGTGTGCTGTTTGAACTCAGGCCATTTTGCCTTGGGTTTGGCGGATAAGTCCATCAATTCTTGAGTTAGTAGCGCTTGGCTTACTGCTCCATCTAACTCAGCATCAGTCCTAAGTGCTGGAAATTACTTTTTAGCTAACCCACAGATCTTTGTGAGGAAGGATGTATCAGCCATTTCTGGCTTTTTGATGGATTTAGGTGCTTCCTTGGCTATAAAATTTGCCTCAGTAGCCTGATCTCTTGCTTTTCCCTGCTGAGCATTGTTCTCAGTGTTGGGAACTTCTTTAACCGGATGGGTTAAAGGGGTAGAGGATGGGTTTGAAGAAGGAATGGAAGATGTTTGTTCAGAAGAAGGAATTGGTTTAAGTGGAATAGATAGTGTAACAGTAAGAACTTGATGTTGTACTAAAGAAGAAGGTAGAGAAGGGTTTGTTACTAGTGAAGTAGAAGAACGAACATCAGTTAGAGAATTTACAATTGGTATATCAACATCTACAGGAGTAGAAACTGAGGGGATTGAAGAATGTACAAGAATACAAGAAGGGGTAGGGATTTCATTTACCTCTAGGTTAGCTGTTTGACCCAAGGATGGGTCAGCTTGAGGTTGCTCATTCTGAGTAGAAGGTACCTCAGCTTGAGAGTTAGAGGGTAAGGAGATGTTGGGATCCTGAGGATCAGACTCCTTAAGAATATCAAATTGGGTTGCTCCAACATCTTCCTCGCTGCTCACTACCTGAACATTGCCCTTAAGAGGTCTATGGGTGGCAGAGCACTTGCGCTGAGTGCCTTTAGCTTTGGTAATTACCTCATCAAGCTTAGCAGCAGCTGCTTCCTTAGTCTTCTTGTCCTCACCCTGCTCCTCAGTTTCTTCTGAGGTTTCCAATTTGCGGTTTCTTTGGCACAGGGTTTCCTCAGCCTTAAACTCAGTTTCTTCTTCTTTGTCCTCCGCCATCTGCTCAGTAATAAATTTAGCCTTCGCTTCTCTTTGTGCATGGGTTTTGGCCTTCATTTGTCTCCTCTAGCACTGGGGCTAAGTAGGAGCTTCATTAGACTTGGCTGGGCTCTTCCCTTTATCCTTAGAGGAAGCAGCCTATTGTGCTGTGGAGGAGGTGGTAGCAACCTTCTTAAGGATGCTTGAAATGGGGATATTATCAGAGCTTAAATCATCCCCAAAATCAGCCACAAAGGGGTCTTCCTCCTCCTTGCTGATATCCACTGGTACTACTGTCGGTACTAACTTCAACTTGCACTGCTGTTTAGCTTTGTTGTACCTAGCATGCACTTTTTGGTGGGTCAACTTACTGAAGTGAGACATCTCTAGCATCTTCTTTATTGGTAGAATTGATCTACCAGACTCCCCCAAAAACTCACCCAAATCAACTTTCACTGCCCTCATTATCTCAGATATGAGGTAGCCATAGTGATAGACAGTAGTCACTTTGGTCAGGTGATGGAGTATCAACATTGGCCAGTTAAGTTTCCTACCCTCTACCATATGGTAGACCACACACCTTTCAAAATATGTGTAGCTAGTCAATGAGCCAGTCTTTGGCAGCAACAGCTTCACAACCAACTCATGGCACATCCTAGCTTCCCAAGACATCTCGTTGGCTACAATTTCCCTAGATACATAGTTCGTGGGGAGTTCCCAATCTTCAGGCATAACCACTGTATCTTCATCTCTAGACCTTCTGAGTTGAGTGCCTTAATTAGGCATGTTGAGAATACTCGAAATGAGCCTGCTACAAATCAGTGTGGTCTTTCCTGTACACTCCATCAACAAGACATCATTAAAGCCCTGAATAGTGTATAGATGAGTATAGAAGGCTCTCATGAGTCTTGTTACTACTAGAACCTCCATCTTCAGAAATGCATTGAGTCGCTGTTACTTGATGACTCTGTGCATCATCTTGTTCAGTAGTAATCCTTCATAATCAACCTCATAGACTGGGCCAAAGTCTAGGTTGTCTTCCCAAGCGATTTTGGCAATTTGAATTCCTTTCTTCAAGGTGATTTTCTCCGTTTTTCCTTGATTGTCCATCACAATCTTCATCATAGTGGTTTCCTTGAGTTTGTAGGCACTTGCGATTTTCATCATTTGAGAGTTTGAAGGGAGAGAAGTAGAGAATTTGCAGAAGAGAGAATTTAGGGTTCGAATGCTTTTAGGTTTTCAAATTCAGAAAGCAAGTAACCCTTTAGCCTTTTTAAGTTTAACTTTTATAGGCAGAGACCCATTTCAGAAGTTACGTGTCATAATCTCAGCTTAAGATGGATAATTAACGCTGAGATTAATAGTTAATGAACTGTTTCAGTAAAACGGTGAGTTCAAACAAAATAAAAAACTGTTCAAATTCGCGTCATTTGAAAACGTAGAGATTTGGGTTAAAGATCGCGAAACTGAAAAACTCACACTGTTATTTTAAGTATATTGACGGTGTTTATGCATGTGTCTTCTCAGAGCTTGATGTTCAACACTTAGCCATAATTTTGAGAATTTCATTTCCCTTCTTATCGTGGATTTGCCATACCAATTAACTGCCTTAGTGTAATGAACTGCTTCTTTGGTAATGGCTTGGTGAAAATGTCAACATGCTGTTCTTCAGAAGGAACATGCTCCAGCTTGACTTCTCCTTTTAGCGCATGATCTCTAATGAAGTGATGTATGATATTAACATGCTTCATTCTTCCATGTTGGACTGAATTTTTGGATAAATCAATTGCACTCTTGTTGTCGCACATGACTTTGAGACAATTAGACTTGATTCCATAATCTTCCAATTGATGCTTTATCCAAAGGAGTTGGGCTACGCAACTTCCGGTTGCCATGTACTCAGCTTCAGCTGTAGTCAGCGCAACTAAGGTTTGCTTCTTACTGTACGAAGAAACAAGGCATTCTCCAAGGAAGTGGCATCCTCTTGTTGTGCTCTTTCTGTCCAGCTTATCTCTTCCATAGTCTGCATCTGTGAATCCCTTAGGAGTGAAATCTGAACTGTTGGGATACCATAGACATGCTTCTGTTGACTCTTGCAAGTATCTGAGAATTCTCTTCAAAGGTGCTAGATGAGATTCTCTAGGATCAGCTTGGTAGCGAGCACAGTAGCACACAGTATACAGAATTTCTAGCCTGCTGGTAGTGAGATAAAGAAGAGAGCCAATGATTCCTCTGTAAAATTTGCTATCTACGGGTTTTCCAGCTTCATCTTTACTCAGTATAGTATTAGTGGCCATGGGAGTTGACATTGGTTTTAAATGCACCATGTCAAATTTCTTTAAGATTTCTCTTACATATTTAGCCTGACTGATGAAAATTCCATCTTCAGTTTGCTTGATTTGAAGACCAAGAAAGAAATTGAGCTCTCCCATCATAGACATTTCGAACTCGCTCTTCATTTTATTGCTAAATTCCTTGCACAGTGTTTCATAAGTTGCTGCAAATATGATATCATCAACATATATTTGGACTAGAAACACATCTTCCTTTCTTTTGCTTGATAAACATAGTCGTATTTACTTTTCCTCTTTGATAACCTTTGCTAATTAAGAAATTGGTCAACCTTTCATACCATGCTCTTGGTGCCTGCTGCAATCTATAGAGAGCTTTCTTCAATTTGAAGACGTGCTCAGGATTTTTGGCATCTTCAAATCCTGGAGGATGGCGAAAACATACTTCTTCTTGGATGAATCCATTTAAGAAAGTGCTTTTAACATTCATTTGAAATAGTTTGAAGTTCATATGGGATACGAAAGCACAGAGGATTCGAATGGCTTTAAGTCTGGCTACTAGGGCATATGTTTCATCAAAATCAATACCTTCTTACTGCTTTTAGCCTTGAGCGACAAGCCTGGCTTTGTTTCTGACAATATTACCATCTTCATCAAGCTTGTTCTTGAAGACCCATTTGGTGCTAATTATTGATCTTCCTTTAGGCTTAGGAACTAGATACCAAAAATCATTGCATTTGAACTGATCTTGCTCTTCTTGCATTGCAATCATCCAGTAGTCAGCTCCTTCTACATCTTCAAACTTCTTGGGTTCGATCAATGATATGAAGGCTGGATGACTCATCATCCTGCTGAGCTGTCGTCTTGTCATTACTGGATTATGAACATCATCAACTATGCTGTAAAGCAGATGGTTGCGGTGAGCTCTAATTTCTCTAGGTAGACTTGGATCAGCTACTAGAGGATTGATAATTGGATGCTAAGGAGGTGGTTCATCTACTCCATCGTTGAAGTTGATTGAAAGATCTTCATCGTCATCTTTGGTTTCCTCAGCATGGAAATCCCTAGCTGAGTTGGGTAACTCAGCTTGTTGTGTACTGAGCGAATTTGAAAACTGAGTGGCCCCTTCATTTTCTTCATTTGGAAGTCTCTCTACAATGTTAGTTTCATCAAAATCTACATGCATAGAATCCTCAAAGAGACTAGTTCGCTTGATATATATTCTATATGCCCTACTGTTAGTTGAGTATCCAAGAAAGATACCTTCATTAGACTTAGGATCAAACTTTCCTAATTGCTCTTTGGTGTTAAGAATGAAACATCTACAGCTAAAGGATCTGAGGTAACCAATCTTAGGCTTGCACCTTCGAAAAAGCTCATAGGGAGTTTTCTCAGGAGTTGGGTGAATTAAAACCCGATTCAAGATATAACATGCTGTGTTAACAGCTTCTCCCCAAAAGTATTTTGGCAGATTGTTATCACTCAGCATGGTTCGAGCCATTTCAACTATGGTCCTATTCTTTCTTTCTACAACCTCATTTTGTTGAGGAGCATAGGGAGAAGAGAATTTGTGTT
>CATIWQ010397303.1:0-13567 GCA_949673415.1 Euphorbia schlechtendalii
AAATGCAGATACTAGGTAAATCTTGGGAGTAAAATGATCTAAAGTGGAATTCTATGAAAAAAGAGTGAAAAAGGTGCAAAAAGATGCGTGGAACTTAAAGATTTGGCTTAGGATCGAAGCTGTCGAAGATCGGTGAAGTTGCAAGAAGAATTCTAAGTAAAACTAAATTCACGGTCGTGACAATCATTCGTGGTCATGACTTGTTTACTTCAGAAACAGAAGTTTGCCAATTAAAGATTCACGGTCGCGACTTGGATGGTTTTCTTTTATTATCTTCTTAACTACCAACCGCCAGATAAGCATGATCAACCGCCATCAACTACCAATGAATGGATACCTATTAGAAGTCAACCAAACATGAAAAGGTGCCTATCCATTGTGGATTATATCAAAGCTTCTCAACCAATCAGAATGAAGAGATGCAATCTTTCACCAATGGACACAACCCTTCGTTTAGATAGATGCAACCCTTCGTTTGGATAGATGCAACCCTTCAAACTCTATAAATAGGGTTCCAATACTCAAAAATTTTGTGGAGTGAAAAGTGGTGCATTCAAGGAAGTGCAGTGCATAAAGTGAAAGAGAGATAGAGTGTGTGTAGATAGATTCGCTACGTTCTTAAGTGTTAGCGAGAAAATGTTTAAGTGATTTAAATCCTTGTTTCGATCACTAGATTTCTCTATATTCTTGAGCGATTGTTGTATAAGTGTACTTGCAAATCACTTATCAATAAAAGTTTTCTTTCTTTAATAATTGTTTGTTCGATATTCGCAAAGAATAGCATCCTAACGGAGGTTCTGTATGGGCCAAGACCGAATTCAAAGCAAACGCAGGAATTGCTGGAATTGACGACTCCCATTAAAGAGTGGATACGGTTTGATCAACTTTAGCTTTCATTTGCATACCTTACAACTTTGCTTTGCTTTCTACTTATTCTTTCTATTTCGAAGTTTATGATATGTCTATGTGTCATAATGCGTATTTCATGCTAAGTGATTTATATTAATCAAGTTATATCCGTTGGAGTTATTTTTAAGAGTAGTTTTGGGGTTAACCATATCGTGTATAATCATTGGATCTGTGATATAACGCTGTTTAGTAAGCCAACATTTTTGGAATGGTAACTTGCTAAATGTGGCTATGTGAGAGTGACCTGTACTCAGCATAGTATTGACGTTGTCCAGGTTTATAAAATTGTCTTATTTTGTTTGCGCTAGATTTAGAAAAGTTATTTCATGTGTTGCTCTACGATGAATCATTGAACATCTGAGTGTTTTGAACTGAGTATGTTAGAGTAGTTTAGTGAATCGTAACATCTTTGTTGAACTTGCATGTTTTCTCTGCTATACTTGTTCGTAGTAAAATCTTTATATTTAGATTCTCTAATCTTCCACATCTATATTTACTCAACTTTTCATTCTAATCTTCCTATCCAAAAATCTCAAATCTATTTTTATTTTCTTTACTTTGTTTTTCCCTTGTTGATCTTTAGACTTCGTTCCTTCCCTGTGGGTTCAATATCTTTTAAAACTACATCGCAACTGTATACTTGCAGTTATCATCATTTTTCTATTTGATAAGAGAAATTGACAACACCTGCATTTTACGTGAACAAGTTTTTGGCATTATTATTAAGGATAAGCCTTACGAAACGAGTGTAGCCAAGTCTTGTGAATAAGTTATTAAACTTATCAGTAGAAAAGTGGTGAACACTATTACATGAGCTACACTTAATCCGAGCTCAATAAATTGGATGGTACTTAACCTGATGGAAGGAGTGTATTGTATTAGTTACTACTGCAGAATTGTATCAAGTCATAAGCACGTGACGTTCCAAGGGTTGAGGGATTATACGCATTTGCTAGAAAGTCCATTTGATCATCTAGAGCTATTGGGTTCTATATCGGTCTAGAACACTAAGCCTAAAGGTTCTAGGATGGGAAGCCAAGTATAGGTTAACCTTTAGCGGATTTGTACTTGGAGATCCTATGAGGTCACACACTTTGGGTCTTTACTTGATTAAGAAAAGAACCTATAAACTGGGTCTATACCAAGAATATTTGTTTATTGAATTTTTTAGAAGAATTATTAATTAGTTGGACCAAATTAATAATTAAAGGGAATAAAGAGAAAATAGGGAAAATTGCACGGAGCGGAGGAGGGGATTTTTCCCATTGCGAGTGGGCTCTAAATGAACATAGGATGTTTAGAGTGGGGCCTGCATGGCTACCCTATGAGCTGAAAAGCACGTAGGCCGCTAGTGTGTGGGGTAAGCTCGCGCACACAAGCAGGCTGCAAGCCTGCAAGCACTACCCATGGCAGTGCTTGCGTGGGCTTGCAGCGCAAGCTGCAAGCCATACTTGTGGCAGCAAGGCAAGCCAGCAAGGGCTTGCCTTGCAATGGGTGCTCGGGTTAGCCCGCGGGTCCTTGTGACCCACGCGGCTAACCAGCTAAAGTGGGATGGGAATATTCCAATCTCACCTAGTTTTGAGGGGGAGTCTAACACTCCCCCTTTTTCCCTATATATAGCCCTCCAGCTCCTCTTTATTCCATACATCATCTTAGCTTTTCTCTCTTAGCTCAACATCTCTCTCTCTTTGTTTCTTGTGCAAGAACTCCACAAGTTCCTCCAAACAACGAAGAATTCTTTTGAAGGTTCTTTCTAAAGTGAACATTCTTAGTTTATTTTCGGGTTGGTCTTCGAGCGGTCTAGCAGCTGCTATTTACTAACGGGTTATTCCTCAACAAGGTTTTAGTTGGTGAAGATCTGTGTGGATCAATCGTAGAGGCTATCCTAGTTTGGAAGCTCATGCTAACGAAGTTCTGTTGAATTGCTCTAAAGGACACCGCTACCAAAGAAAGAGAAAGCACGCATCAGTTGGTAATATTCTAAACTTAGATGCTAGGTTTCTTTTATAAGCTTTATAAACCTAAAAAGCATGTATGGAACGTTTTATCCTAGATTATATCAATCATGGCATGCTTAGGAGATCATTAAGTTAATTTTAAGTTTTGAAATTTTACCTTGCAACATTTGCATGTTCAATTACTATCTTAATTTACCAACAGTGGTATCAGAGCGTACTTTATGCTATGCATGATTGATAATAATATGTTAAAATGCTATTTTCTATGAATCGATTAATGTATGCTATGCATGACTTAGGTTTCAATTCCTGTTATAGAAAATGATGTGATAACATGATTAAGATTTTGCTCATACTTAGTCTAGATGATTATCATATAAATTAGCAATGTTTTACCACACATGTATATGCTTTGATTGGCTATGGTACAACAAAGAGCTCGTGGTTATTTTAGCAAGGATTGGAATTGCCTTCTCATTCGCTTTAAGGGAGGCCTCTTCTACCTGGAAATCTCCATCGGTATTAGATTCAAAAGTAACCAAGGGACTTTTGTGACTTAGTCGATTTCTAGTATGGGAATTGAATTCTGCATATGGTTTTACAAGCGTGGTTTAAGTTGTTAAATTAAAACTTATAGGCATAGGTGCAATGACTTAAACATGGACCTTGTTTGTTTTGCATGCTATGTGGAGTCTTGGCATAATGGAATGATTATGATATACCCATCCCGAGCATGTTCCGTTAGAGTTAATAATTCTAAATAACCAGGAATTATTATTTTCATAATCATATCCATCGTATAAGACCTAGATTAGGGCGAGACCAGCGGCACTAATAAAATCCCCACAATAATATTAAGTTGATATATAGTTTTCCCGTTATAAGTCGTGATACAAACCTTATTGACGGATGTAAGCACATATACAACATGTCTTCCCTTAACATGTGTTCAGTCATGAGACTAGATGGGGTTAATGCCTTGACCAAGATGGGTTAGTTATCCATGTTATTGGAGCTAATGCCAAATTAGAGACACATTTGAGGAGTCGTACAATTGGGTATGCACGTCTCGAGAAAGATAACTCAAAGGATTAGTAATTGCAAGAGATGCAAATGGATTGGTTCCAACCATGGTTGTCTTATTATAGTTGACCTAAGATAGTGGGGGCCATGATGAGTGGCTATGGATTCTACCTACTAAGGAAAATTGGTTCGACCAAATTTCCCGAATTTAAATGGAAGGGGTTATTCGAATGTCGAGAAAATAGGAGAAATTATGTATTTAATTGAAGACCTTATATTAAATGAATTTACATATAATAATGTCTAAACAAATTCTATCTTATATCTAGGTTAAACAATGAATTCGAACATAAACCTTAGCTCAATTCTTGATAACAAATTAGATAGTCAAACTTTGCTGATTAGTTCAAGGCGATGATGATAGTCCTCAGATCCGAAACGTAAGCTTATGTTCTAGATGAGCCCCTCTTTGATGAGCCTGATGCTGAAATTGATCTCAATGAACATGAGGCATGAGAGAAGCTCTAAAAAGATCGTGAAACAATGGCATGTATAATGCTGACAACCATGAATTCTGAGCTTTAAAACAGCATGAGAGCATAGACCTCGATACCATAATTTTTCATCTTCGTGAGCTCTTTTCCAAGAAGGCCAGGTCTGAGAGATTTGATACATCAAAACTCTTATTCGGAACCAAGATTTAAGCTGGCACTTCAACACAATAGCATACTCTTAAACTATTGGGTTATATAGAGAAGCTGACTTGACTGGGTTTTGTGATGGATCATGAATTATGTGTGGATCTGATTCTTACCTCATTACCTGGTATTTATTCACAATTTGTGACTAATTATTATATGAACAAGATCGATGCCACATTGCCCCAGTTGGTTAACATGTTGAAAATGGTAGAGCCTAAGAATCGAAAGGATCCAAAGGTTTTACTTTTGGTTGAGAAAATCAAGCCTTCCAAGGGTGGGTCCCGTTTTGGAAAGTGTTTGAGTGCTAAGAAGAAAATCAATAAGAAGAAGAAAAGTAAGAAAGGAAATGCAAATGTCTGCTTCTGATGTGGCAAGGCTGGCTATTGGAAGAAGGATTGCAAGGTTCAGATTTCTGAACATGTGAAGAAGAAGCCAAGTGAGGCATCTACTTCAGGTACGTTCATGATAGAGAGTTTCTCTACAGTTTCCTATGAGTCTACTTGGGTATTAGATACTAGTTGTGGTACTCATATCTGGACTTCTATGCATGGATTGCGGAATAGTAGGAGGCTTGCAAAGAGGGAAATGGGCCTAAGAGTTGGAAATGGAACATGGGTTGCTACAACGGCTGTAGGGTCATATAGCCTTCGTTTGCCTAGTGGCCTAGTTTTAGTTTTGAACAATTGCTATTATATTCCTACTCTCACTAAGAATATTATTTATGTTGCACTTTTAGCAATAGAGGGATTTAAAATTTTATTTTCCAATAATAAATGTCAAATTCAACGTAATAATATTCTTTATGCTTGTGGAATATTTGTGGATGGAATTTTAGTTCTAGATAATAAAACCAAAATTCTAAATATGAACATTGTTAAGAAATCGAGATTAGTAATGAGGAATCCTCATACTTATGACACTATCGTTTAGGCCATAAAAATGAGACTCACTTAGCTAAGTTAAACAAATGTGGAGACTTAGGTCCAATGGAATGGGTATCCTATGGTGCGTGCGAACCTTGTTTAAAAGGGAAGATGACTAAGAAGCCTTTCAAAGGAAAGGGATAGCGTGCCATTAGTACTTTGGAAATAATACATTATGATGTATGTGGTCCAATGAGTGTTAAGACACATGAGAGTTTCATCTACTTCATAACCTTTATTGACGATTACTCGCGAGATGGTTATCTGTACCATATGAGGCACAAGTCTAAAAGTTTTGAGATATTCAAAGAGTTCAGAACTAAAGTGGAGAAATAGCTTGGGAAAAGTATCATGACCCTTCAATATGATCGAGGTGGTGAATACTTAAGCCAAGAGTTTCAGGATTATCTAAGGGATAATAGTATTTTATCCTAGTAGACACCTCCTTATACACCCCCCAACATAATGGAGTGTTAGAAAGGAGGAATCGAACCTTACTCGATATTGTTCGGTCCATGATGAGCAAAATAGAACTCAACAGATCCTTTTAGGATTATTCACTTAAGAGCGCAATTTATATTCTAAACAGAGTGCCCTCTAAATTAGTTGATCAAACTCCATATGAATTATGATATGGTAAGAAACCCACTCTTTCTCACCTGAGAGTTCGGGGATGTCCTACATACGTAAAGAGGACGAGTTCAGATAACCTGGGTGCTAAGTCTGACAGGTGTTTGTTTGTAAGTTACCCTAAAGAGACTATAGGGTATACGTTCTTTGATCCCAATGAACAAAAAGTCCTTGTTTCTATATTTGCTTAATTCCTCGAGAAGAAGCATATACTTACGAAAGCTACTGAGAGCAATCTTGAGTTAGGCACTCAAAAACATCAAATAGTCAATCAACTAATTATACCTACACCTGTTACACAAGATAGTGTGAGCGTGGAATAGCCTACTATAACATTGACATTACGTAGCTCAGGTCGGGCTCCAATCACTCCTAAGCGATACGGGTTTTTCATCTCTGATGATAAACATCTCTTTCTTATGTAAGATGATGAGCCCATGACTTACAAGGAGGAAATGGAAGATTTAGAATTTGATAAATGGCTTACAGCCATGAGGTCAGAGATGGACTCTATGTACGAAAATCAAGTATAGAGCTTGATTGATGCTCCAAATGGGATTAGGCCCATAGGATGCAAGTGGGTTTTCAAGAAGAAAAATGACATGGATGGTAACATAGTTACCTATAAAGCAAGGCTGGTTGCAAAAGGGTATAACCAAAAAGAAGGCATTGACTATGATGAGATCTTTTCACCGGTGGTCATGCTGAAGTCTATCAGGATACTCCTTGCCATTACCGATCATTATGATTATGAGATTTGGAAGATGGATGTGAAGACCACATTCCTTAATGGGAATCTGGACATGGATGTGTTTATGACACAACTTGAGGGTTTCACATCTAAGGATGGCTCTAAGGTATGCAAGTTGTAGAAGTTCATTTATGGACTTAAGCAATCATCGAGGAGTTGGAATATTAGGCTTGACGAGACAATCTGAGAAATTGGTTTTGTGTAAAACGCTAATGAGCCCTGTGTATATAAGAAGGCTACTAGGAGTGCGATTGTTTTCCTTGTATTATATGTCGATGACATATTGCTGATAGGAAATGATATTCCTTTTCTTTAGACAGTTAATTCATGGTTGTCAAAGAAGTTCTCCATGAAAGACCTTGGAGAAGCAGCTTTTATACTTAGTATAAAAATCTACCGAGATAGATCCAGAAGGCTACTAGGTCTTTCACAAGTATGAACATAGATAAGGTTTTGGCTAGATTTAACCTTGAGAAGACAAGAAAGGGTTATCTCCCAATGTCTCATGGGATTAACCTTTCTAAATCTGAGTGTCAAAGAACACAAGAGGAGAGACTATGCATGAATGGAATACCCTATACCCCAACGATAGGTTCCATCATGTATGCTATGGTATGCACTCAGCCTAACATCTCACATGCGTTGAGCATCACCAGCAAATTTCAATCTAACCTAGGTGAGAAACACTAGATGGCCATTAAAACTATCCTTAAGAACTTACGTAGGACTAAGGATATGTTTTTAGTATATGGAGAAGGAGATCTCACTTTGAAGGGATACACCAATGCGAGTTTTCAGTCTGACATGGATGATTATAAATCCCAGTCAGGTTATGTGTTTATGTTAAACGGAGGGGAAGTTTTTTGGAAAAATTTCAAAAAAGATAAGATTGCCTTTTCAACCACGGAATTTGAGTATTTAGCTGCTTCAGAAGAGGCTAAGCAAGCCGTCTGGCTTAAGGGACTTATTGGTGATCTCTGTATGGTGTCTAGCATTATAACTCCTATGGTAGTTTATTGCGATAACAATGGGGCTATTTCTTAGTCAAAGGAACCACGGTCTCGTCACAGAAATGAGCATATACTCAGATAGTACTATCTCGTTCAAGAGATGGTAGCTAGAAAAGATGTAAATTTAGAATACATCCCAAAGGATCAAAATCTAGCAGATGGGCTAACAAAACTATTGACTCAAGTTAAACATAACCAGCATGTTAATGATTATGGCATGAGGCACATGGTTAATTGGCTCTAGTGCAAGTGGGAGATTGTTAGACATGATGTATGCTCTAGAGGCAATTAGGGCTATATATCTTTATTAGCTATAATGTACAAACAGTTTCGAATTATTATTAATAATAATTAAGACATCTTTGTTGCTTATTAGTGCTTTCAATTTATTTATCTCGCTAGTATCATATATGTATAGTATTAAATATGTATATGCGCATTGATGAGACAAAGTCCATGACTACTTCATAGCGTAAAAGTGCAAGGACATAGTATGAGCTATATGGTGTGAGAATTACACATACATGTTACTATGAATAGCCTAAATATCCATAGTCATAGTTTCATTGAGACTAGGTATCAATGGAACGGACAGACTAGCATGTGTAGGCTTAATCCTTAGATTAGATCCAAGCAGCAGATCTCACGAGCTGAAGGTGGTACCTTGATATAGTGATATAATGGGATATGTACATTAGGGCCCCTTGTTGAAGTGACACACTCATAATTCTCTAATTAGCATGTAAGATTAACTACGGCTATTACATGAGCTAACACTTAATCCAAGCGCAAGCCGCAAGGGCTTGACTTGTAATGGGCGCGCGGGTTAGCTCGTGGGTCCTTGTGACCCGCGTTGGTAGCCCACTAAGGTGGGGTGGGAATATTCCCATCCCACCTAGTGTTTGAGGGGGAGTCTAACACTCCCCCTTTTTCCCTATATATATCCCTCCTACTCCTCTTTATTCCATACTTTTGTTTAGCTTTTCTCTTTGAGTTTGACATATCTCTCTTCATTCGTTGTGTGAGATCCTCCACAAGTTTCTTCAAATAAATGAAGAATTGTTTTGAAGGCACTTTCTAAATTGAGCCTTCTTGGTTTATTTTCAAGTTATCTTCTAGCGGCTTAGTAGCATGTTCTAAACTTAGATGCTTAGGAGATCCATAGGTTAATTTTAAGTTAAAAAATTTCACCTTGGAACTTTTGCATCTTCAATTACTATCTTGATTCACTAGCAACTCCTGCCATCGACTAGCCCTTTCAGGTTTTTAAACCAATGTGTTTGCTTTTCTCTCAATGTCTTAATTTTTTCTTGAACCACCCTTTTTGGGCTTTCAACCCAACGAACTATTCTCTTTTTTTTAAAAGAGGCCCTAATTTTTACTCAACTAGTAGAGTGCCAAATGATAGGCTAATTATAAGTTTATTTTTTTACCGGTACTACTTTTTACCGATTTATTTCTTTCGCTTATGCGTGATAGCGATTTTGCTAGTCTTGGTTGATTTGATAGATAGATTGGTTATTGTCCATGTCCATGCCTTTTTGTCCTGCTCAGCATTTCAGATTGACTGGTTGTTATTCATGCTACTTTGCTATCTTGAGGTATACGCAATGATGATTACTCATGCTTAATCATCAGTTTTTCCTTCTGTATTCAATTGTTCCAACGATAAGTGACATGTTAGGGATCAAAAGCTTCAAATCCATTGGGTGTATCAAGTGTAGCTTGATTCCATTGAGGGTGAACTATTTATGCTCAATGATATTCCTTCAACAGTATAATGATCGGTCCACAAATGGTGGTGAGCCGTGTGATAGAGTTGTTGACGTGCTCAATGATCTGGCTCCTTCTTTGTGTCTTTGCCATTGAGCCGGTTGTTTGACTTCAGTTTTCTTTGTTGACATTTCGACCCTATTCTATCTTCGAACATTTTGACTTTTTCTTGGTTGACTTAATAGTCAGTGGAAGTTTCATGTTCAGAGATCTTTCTGTCGATCTTACATCTTTATAAGATGAGGTAAATGCTATCACGTGTTGTCTAAGTACTTGTGCTTATTTCTCACTTTCCCTTAAGAGTCAAATCATTTGAACTTATTACAATTGTAAGGGGTCCACTTATACCCAAATTAATTTTATGACATGATGAGTCACATGTGCTAAATAACATTATGCATATGTTTATAAGAATGCATGATATCAATCAATAGAATATCAAGCGAGTAAACAAAGATCAATTTATTCAAAAAAAAGTTCAAAAAGCCTCATAGGTAAAGTTACTTCAAAGAACTAATTTATTACATCATCATCCTTTGGTTATCTTCTGGTACTAGTGCCCCACAAATTTGTCCATGGATTCAAAGTGTTCCATCCTCTTCGCCTTGTCAAACACTTTTTAATAGCTGGAAAAGATATCCGACCCGAACTTGTTTCTATATGATGGTAGTGCACCATCCAGAAGTTTGATTATCATCTTTGGTAGAGTTAAGCGAGCCCGAAGTCTGACCTGTGTGGCCATCCAACGCTCATAGTAAGATTTGAAGCTCTCACCTTGCTTCTGTCTTATAGCCTCCAGATTTTGCATTATGGTTTCCATTTGATTGTTGAAACCATAATTCTCCATCGTAGCTTGAGCAAGACTGTTCTAATCAAAAGCTATATTCAACGTAAGGTGATTGTACAATTCGTTGACCTGGTGACCCAAGGTGATAATGAAAAGCTTAGCCATCATCTGCTCACTTACCCTCAATGCCCTCATCATTATATAGTAATGTGTTAAATGAGCACACGGGTCTCCAAAACCCACGTACTTCTGAAACTATAACATCGCAAAGTTTGGTGGTAAGTTGTCTTCATCTCCAACTGTCAGTTGTGCAGTGTATGCATTCATGAGATGGCCGCCGTGAGTGGCCAAGAACTGTTGCTACAATTTTTCCATGCATGGTTGCTGGAGAATAGTATTCCCAAAGCCTGGATAAAAACCATACCGCCCTTAGGGAAATGTAGTTCCTCCAAGAGTTACCACAAAGTTGGGAAGTTGAGGGATAGCCTAGAACTGTGAGGAAAATGGCACACTCTAACTAGGGATAGATTGTTAGGCCATTCCTTGATTAAAAGGTCCTAGAGCAAACATTGACTGATCAGACTATCTCGAGAAGAACTGAATCTAGGAAGGATTGGTAAAGTTATATCCCGGCTGACCAATCTGAGATTGGTTTTGATTCAGCTGACTTTGTCCCACCCCTGAACTAGTACAAAGTATTAGGAGCTAGTTGCATAGTATGAGAAGTAGAAGGTCCCCTTGTTTAAGGCTAATTAGTCAGAAAGCCGAAGTTAAGGGTGGCGTCTGAGTTGGACACCACATTATTAACCCTCCCGACATGCTGATAAATAAGCGATGCCAATTGGTCATTATTTGAAAAGGCTTTCAAGGCAGCTACAATCTCTGTGCACATCGATGACTGATGTATCCTATAAGAGTTCTATTTCGTAAGAAATGGGTGATCCTCCCCCAACTTCATCTCGTGGATCAGCCATCTACCAAAATTGAAAGATGCATGCTAAACTGAGTCTGAATCTGAACCCGGGTCTTCACTTGAGTTAGTGTAGAGAACCCCCTCCAGATTGGCACGATCGGAGAAATGTAGACCAAGCGGTGCGTAGGCCTTTTCCAAGCTAAGATACATAAGTAGAAGATCAAACCTTGCATGTAAGATTCATGATGTGAATAATGCGTGAGATGTTAATGTTATGGCTGCATTCATAAGGGGTTAATGTGCCATGATGGGAGATAAATAATATGTTTATAAATCCATTTAAAACAATCAGGTTAGTTGTTATATAAAATGAAAAGATGTGAAAATGAAAATCCATCCCTTAGGGGTGGATTCGAGATCTATATGATGTTTGTGTGACATCGTAGCATGAGTGGTGTAAATGAGGTGACCAAGTGAACCGTGTGGTAATAGGTCAATAGCTTGAGATTTCATACTATGACTAGATCTCATGGAATGAATAGGTCAAATTGATTTTGGGTAAGCAGTGCGATATTCCCTAATGAAATCGAATAAAATTAAAAAAATGAAAAACAACTACTATATGTAGCTATCAAATTAATGATTTGGTTGTTTTTCCTTATTAGGGCAGAGTTTTGGATGCCCATGTGATCATTACTATTTGAGGGTATGTGGTGATGCATGAATCATTACCCTATGGGGGTAAATGGTTCAGGTATTAAGCGTATACCCTTGAAGATTTGATAAGGTAAGATTTTTGAAATAAGTTTGCCCCGTGTGGGCTTAGGTTCGGATGTCAACAGGGTCATCACGTGATGTGGGAAAAATGGTTTGGGTAAGTATATGCCCCGTTCGGGCTATATGGTATGTGTGATTGCCCCATGTGAGCTATGGGTTGGATGTCGAGTGAACATCTCATAGGAAATGTGTGGGATATATTATTGCCTTATGTGGGCTAAGTGTCGGATGTCAAGCGGACATCACCCAAAAATTTCGGGTATGAAGGTATATTCACCCTGTACGGGCTAAGGGTTGGACGTCGAGTGGACTTCTCGTAAAAACGAGGGTATATTCACCCTGTACGGGCTAAGAGTCGGATGTCAAGTGGACATCTTGCTAAAAAGGGGTAAATGATGTTCCATGAATCTAATTGGTTCATGTTGTCCTAGGGTGACACGATCTCAAGTGTCAACTAATCCTAAGTATGTGTGACGCCGAATTGGCATCATGATGATGCGAAGATGCTACGTTACATTGTTATAATATGATTAGTGTGTGCATTCAAGTGTATGCACTAACATTTGTGGTTAGCATGGCTTATTTGTACAATGCATGATGAATCGAAAGTAGTAAACACATAGCATGCAAAGTTCAAATTCCAACCATATAACTCTCGCGCGTAGGGTTTTTGGTTAGTCTTTATCCTAAGTTTGGTTCATCTTAGTACCACGGGGATACTAAGGAGAGCACTTGCAAGAAAAATATAATGCATGCTCATTTGTTGGGTAACACCCTAGGGAAAATGCCTATGACTTATTTACATGAGGTTTGCTTTTGAGGTTGCTAATGTAGAAGGTTCTTGTTGCACTAAAATACACTCCAAGCCTCTCCCCAAATGGATTCTAACAAGGGAGTTACATGCGATATGGCAACAAGTGCTCCACCCGCTCAAGAACTATCTTTTCTCAGGGAGGCAGATTAGTACAAGAGAAAGTTCTGCGGTAATAGGGTACCTTGGTTATTGGCTAATCCCCTCTATTGCAATGTGTTATTATGAATATGTCATAATTAAGAAAATATGGAATAATGTGATCAACTATTTTAGGCACTCATCCAAGATCTAAAACCTTTGAAAAAAAAGTTTAAGAAAAAATCCCCAGTGGAGTTGCCATTATGAGCGGACAAGATGGAATGCGATGGGTCGAGAACGTGCGAAATGAGAGGCGCAGACCACTGGGGTGTTTTTGTGAAAATAAAATACAGGGTTGGGGACCCGAAAAGTTTGAAAGAGAGAGCGAAAAAGATTTAGATCATCACAACCCGAATTCGCAATCTCGTAGTGTAGAGTCATCACCTGGATTAGCTCTTCCAGGAATTAAAGTCCTGTGAGGCTTAACGTCCGAGGAATGGATCACTAAGACAAAGAGATT
>CATIWQ010397323.1:0-11348 GCA_949673415.1 Euphorbia schlechtendalii
GGGAGAGTGGTATGGAGCATAAAATGCAACCACTGTGAGTGTTTTTAGCATCCTAGGTTACCTAAAAATGCCTTGAGAGAAATTAATCAAAGTGTGCTTTTCATGTCCTTTATACTTTATACTATTCTTAACAGAAGGTAATATTCGAGTATGCATATAACGCTTATATGAAGATGCGATTCGGTTGACTCTCCATTATGAACAAAGGTACGCAACTGAGCTATATAAATTGCACATTACTAATTTGTGTGAAATTTTGAACTTCTTCTTGAAATCTTTTGCTACGTGGAATGTGATACTCACTGCAATAGTCTTTCGCTAAATAAGGTACGAACTTATTTACCAAATTTATACACTTCTGTTGAATTTACCTTTAGGACAAGGCAAAAGTTAAGCGTGGGGGTATGATAAGTGTGTAATTACACTTATTATCATATAAATTTTATACAATAAACACTATAGTTTAAGTCATTTTTATACTTCATATAAAAGATTTCATGTGGTTTGTAGTTGTTTTTAATACAAATGCAGATACTAGGTGAATCTTGGGAGTAAAATGATCAAAAATGGAATTCTATGAAAAAAGAGTGCAAAAGGTGCAAAAAGATGCATGGAACTTGAAGATTTGGCTTAGAATCGAAGCTGTCGAAGATTGGTGAAGTTATAAGGAGATTTCTGAAGAAAACTCAATTCACGGTCTCGACAATACCACGTGGTCGTGACTTGTTCACTTCAGAAATAGAAATATGCCAAACAAAGATTCACGATCGCGAATCACATATCACGGTCATGACATGGACGGTTTTCTAGTATTATCTTCTTAACTACCAACCGCCAGATAAGTATGATCAACTGCCATCAACCGCCATCAACTACCAACGAAAAGACACTTATCAGGAGTCAACCAATCATGAAAAGGTGCCTATCCATTGTGGATTGAATCAAAGCCTCTCAACCAATCACATTGAAGAGATGCAATGTTTCACCAATGGATGTGACTCTTCGTTTGGATAGACGCAACCCTTCAAACTCTATAAATAGGGCTCCAAATCCTCAACAATTTCATGTGGATAGAGTGTAACATCAATGCAACACCAGAGTGCAAAGTGTGAGGATAATGTAAATATAGTGTGTGTATAGTTAGATTCGCTATGTTCTTAAGTGTTAGCGAGAAAATGTTTAAGTGATTCGAATCCTTGTTTCGATCACTAGATTTCTCTATATTCTTGAGCGATTGTTGTATAAGCGTACTTGCAAATCACTTATCAATAAAAGTTTTCATTCTTCAATATTCATTTGTTCGATATTCGCAAAGAATAGCATCCTAGCGAAGGTTCTGTACGGGCCGAGATCGAATTCAAAGCAGACATAGGAATTGCGGGAATTGACGACTCCCATTAAAGAGTGGATACGGTTTGATTAACTTTAGCTTTCACTTGCATACCTTACTACTTTGCTTTGCTTTTTACTTATACTTTCTATTTTGAAGTTTATGATATGTCTATGTGTCATAATGCGTATTTCGTGCTAAGTCTTTTATGTTAATCAAGTTATATGCGTTGGCGTTAATTTTAAGAGTAGTATCGGGGTTAACAATATCCTGTATAATCACTAGATCTGTGATATAACGCTGTTTAGTGAGCCAACATTTTTAGAATGGTAACTTGCTAAATGTGGCTATGTGAGAGCAACCCGTACTAAGCATAGTATTGATGTTGTCCAGGTTTATATAACAGCCTTAACGCGCCTGCGCTAGACTTAGAAAAGTTATGACATGTGTTGCTCTACGGCGAATTATTGAACATTTGAGTGTGTTGAACCGGTTTGTTAGATTAATCTAGTGTGTCGTAACACCTTTGTTGAACTTGAATGTTTTCTTTGCTATACTTGTTCGTAGTGAAAATCTATTAATTTAGAGTCTCTAATCTATCACATTTATATTTACTCAACTTTTCATTCTAATCTTCCTATCTACAAAAATCTCTAATCTATTTTTATTTTATTTTACTTTGTTTCTTCCCTACTTTATTTAGGACCTGGTTCCTTCCCTATGGGTTCGATATCTTTTAAAATTACAACGCAACTGTATACTTGCAGTTATCATTATTTTTCTATGTGATAAGGGGTATTGACAACACCTACATTTATTTGTGAACAAGTTTTTGGCATAGTTACTAGCCAATAGTTCACGAGATTTTGGAACCATTATAGATTAAACTTATCAGTAGAAAAGTGGCGAACACACGATCCCCCACTGGTTGCCGGCGTCGGCATAGTGGACCAAGGCACGGGAATCAGAAGAACTCGAAGACATTTTACCTTATATAACAAAAGAAAAAGAAAGATAACTCACTTAGCAGAAGAAAAGAAGGTTGGCGATAACTTGTCAAGAAGAAGGTGAAGAAATTGAGAGCAAATAGCAACATAGAATCTCAGAAAGCAAAATCAAGCGAAAGAACAATGAAAGAGCTCACACCCTAATATATATAACAAAACGCATGGAAAACGAAGAGATACACCCATTAATGAAGTACGGTCATCATTGCTATTTCAAACGGCGGAGATGAAAGGCCGTGCCAGATCAACAGTCGCAGCTCCAAGAAACAACGCTTCGCGTGTCTATGGTACGATCGCAGACCTCTTAAAAGGCCCTAAAGAGCCTTCACTTGGACTCTTTGGGGGGGACTCCTGATATTAAGGCCCATTAAAGGCCCAAATAAGCAAGCCTTGGCCCAAAAATAGAATCCACAGTCAAACTTCGCCTCAGCATAACCACGCACTGAAATCACTTCAGCATAGTAGTGAAATGCCCTCGGCGCTACCCACCGCGCTTGAGCTGAAATAGAATCGGCAAGACCCTTACTGATCCGACGCACTCCTTCTCTCTCCTCTATCGCATTAAATACAATTCTGACTGGTAGGGACGAACCATTTAATGCTCCGACGGCTGAAAAGACCCTCAAGCGGCTTGCCACACGCGCACAGCTTGCAAGCAGACCCCACAGATCATCATTACATGTGTCCCTCTAAATAGCAAGAAAATTTCCCACTTTAGATGTAACTATTACTCTGATATTACACTTTCATTATCTCTCCTCAAATCGCTAACTTTAGCATCGCAGGGTCTTCGCCGGAACTACTTCCGACCGGAGACTTGTTTTGCAGGCTCCGAGGACTTTGAAGGCAGAGGACTTCACTCAATGGATACTAGTCATTTAGGCAATGCAGGCAGATATTTATTAATAATTGTCGGTATTGCTTGATAGGGCATAGATATTGCACGCCGCTACCCCTCACTCTCCTATTTGAAAATCGCGTATACCCTTAGATGCTCCATCTCCACCTCCACCTCCATAGTCTCTTCTTCACCGTGTTCTCTTTTACCGGCGCTGGCTCCATCGCCTTCGTCTCTATGTACTTCTTCCTCTCCTCCATTTTTCGAAACTCTCAAGACTCCATTGCCTTCATCTCCTATTTGTTTCAGTTGGCATCATTGGAGAGAGGTAAGGTTCTTGTCTCTCGAAACTCGCTGACTCAACTTTGAATTTGTTGAGAACTCGGGAAAGTTTTCGGGTTGCAATTTGATGCTTGTAGCAGGTTTGCAAGCTCTAACCTTGCTTCAAGATTGGCTTCATTTGGCTTTTTGTGCACCTGTATCTTTGTCTCCCCATTGATTTGGGCATGCACTGTTTACACTGAAGCTGTTAATCTGTTTTTATGCTCTTGTTATCAAATTTTGTTTGGGCCTAAGTCTTTTTGAATTTGGTAGCATTTTGCGATGTTGCTCACTCTAGAGTGTGAATGGGAATTACTGTTGTTGTGTTTCTCAAGTAAATGTCGAGATTTGCGTTGTTCTGCAAATTTAGCATAAAATGAATTTTTCCAATTACGTTTATTAGAAGTGGACTATAGGCTGTCTTTGATGCTGGAATTCTAGTTTGCACTTCCTTTATTGTAATTTCATTTGTGATTGGAGTTTGTAATTGCAATTCTCTTAATTTTCTACTTCTCTTCCTGCTTATCTTGCTCCTAAAATTGTAATTTGTTTGTCCAGAATTGTTGAGTACTTGGGAAAGTTGAACTCGCATATATGTGAACATCATATGAAAATTTGCTTTTCATCTATTGTATTGTGATTTTCTTAATATGTTGTTGGGATATTGCGACTATAATTAAATTAGATTTGCTTTTATTAAATTGATTTTATATATAAAGAGATAATTGAACGGAGTTGGACGTATATAATACGAGCTTCCGTTAAGTATTTGTAAGGTGTCAATGTGTACATTGCCGCTTGTTAGCTGACGACTTTGACAGAAGCGGTGAAGTGGCCGAAGTACTTCGATTGAGAGTTTTTTAATTTTTATTTGGGAAAATGTTATTTTTGGAAAAACATAATATGTCGTGTAATGGAAACAATTGTATTCAAAAGTTAGAAAGATAATAGCCCAGAAACAAAAAGATTCTAATATATAAAATGTAAATTGGAAATAATTTTTATAAAGAAATAAAAATATCAAAACGTTGATTTCACACAAAATATACGTGATTTTACAAATTTTGTAAATAAATAGATGACAATATTCGATTTTTATTAATTTGTAAGAAAAACTTAGTTTGTTTTTCAAAACAAAAAAAAAAAAAGAAGAAAAACTTAGTTTGAATAAAAAAACGATCGATTAGAAAACAACGTCTAAGAATATTGGAATTGTTGGAAATACCCGGTCCACCCGTGAGCTGGTCAATCTGGTCTAAAGATCCGATTCAATTTACGTAATTGTACTTTATTGGAAAATAAATAAGTTTAAGGACTTATTTGAATTTATGTTTTTCATATGTACCAAAAGTAAAATTTTCCATTTTTATTCTCTATAAATATGTGAAAATGGATGAAAAATGATTTAATGAAATTTTATTTCTTCTTTCCATCTTTTTCTCTCTCCTGGGATTTTTCTACTATGAAAAATCCCGTTATTGATCTTCTTTGTTGTCGAAGTTGTGGACAATAATTATTCTTCGATACACTATGAGACAATTCTGATTCAACATACAAATCGTCGCATCTTCAATATTTGAGCATGGAAAAAGGTACAAATCCGAATTCGTTTCTATTTCCGATTTCCATCCATGGTATCAAAGCGAGTTATTTTTTGTGATGATTCTGTGTTTGTTATATGTTCTGCCATGTCTAGAATATTTGTTTCAGAAATTCATTTTTCATGTTTTTCGTGAATTACGCGAATAACGTATGAAAATGGAGAAAAAATCATGTTTTTAGAGCGTTTTTAACTAAATCTATGTGTTCCGGTGATGTTTCTGTCATTTTTCTGTAGTTTTAGTAATTATAAATGTTCAGAATCTAGTTGAATTCGTTGCTGGCCCGAATTGCCTATTTTTTGCCTAAAAAAGTTTCGATTTTCACATTGTTTTGGGTACACGTAAAATTTCCATTCATTTTTATGTAAAACGGATCACGCCAACGGACTCAGAACACGAAAATGAGTGAACTGCTGAAGATCAATTGCCGGAATCCGCGGGCAAGGCGGCGCGTGACACGGACTCGCTGGCGCATGGCACACACTCGGTGGTTACTGCCAGTGCATGAACGCGCCAGGGTGTCGCGGTTACTATTGGCGCATGTTTGCCACATGCCGGTGACCGTTCTGGCTAACCGACCTGCCGGTTGGACACGTGTCCTTCTATGGTTGGTTTTATGGATATGTTCATGTGCGACGCGTTGTATATATGAGCTTGTATGCATGGCTTATCCAAGATGTGACACGTGTCATATATTTGATGGCCAGAAATTTTTTCTGCCCCAACCCTCATTTTCATATTTTTTGGATTTAATGATGATTTTTTCAGAATTTTTTGAGGTTCATAAAATATTGTTTTTTATTTATTTTATGTGAATAAATGCTTAAAAATTATGGAAAATTAGTTTCTGAATTTTTAGAATATTTTTTATTGGTTAGAAAATAATTTAGAACCTACTGGAAAATAATTAAATATTTTTTATATGTTGATTAATTTTGATAATTATTTTCTTTATATATTTGTATTAGTTACATAAATGAAAATATATCTTTACTATCCAAATTAATTATTATATAATGGTTGAATTTAATTATACATGATAGGTATAATGTGATTGAATATATTTTAGTAATATATTTATATTTTTTTAATTATTTATGTGATGATTATATGAATTATGTATGTGTTACGTAAGTTTAGTTAAGTATTTTTAGTAATATACTTAAATAATCAATAATTTAGATAATGATTAAATTATTTGATATTTGTGACAATATAAAATATGATAAAATATGTTTTTGTTAATTATTTTTGTGATAATTAAACATGTGTGTGTGTGTGTGTGAGTGTGTGTGTGTGTGAGATAATTAACATTGATCTTTTTATATATGTTGTCGATGGTCAATTATGATGCAAATCCCACGTAATCCCGAGCGTTTATTAAGTGGAAAAGTGCCAAGAGGGACTTGAGGAAATTGATTCTCAGAAGTGTACTTATTAAATTTATATATGTATAATACATAGTGTATTATTTTATAAATTGCCTAAAGAAATGCAATTTTTGTGTGTATTGATTTTAGTACCTTAATAAAACTTCTAGGACTAATATGCCCTATTGAATCCCAAATTAGTTTCAATAACTATGCATAATAAAGTTATCAAATACTTATCGTTAAATGCAATTAGTTAAGTGAACTAATTAATGATAATAGGTCCAAAATTCATTTAAAGATATAATTTATAGTTAAATGAACTATAACAAACAATAAACAAAACATATAATAACTATTATACGATGAATCGAACTGAATTAAATGCAAGTGTTTTCACCTGTTAGATGATGGAGTATTTATATCTTTTTCTATACTAGGTTTAATGCTTACATTTTCTTGGAAAGTTTGTGTTAAAGTCAATAGCAATTAACGCACAAATTCTCATAATAATCGACTTAAATCCTAGTATACGTATTTAGTCTCACCGTTATTGATTAAAGAATATCAGTAATGGTTTCTACTACGAATTTATTTGTAGCAGACTTAGATTCTTAATGGTAGTTATCAGGTTATTTAAAGGTTGAAGTTTGAGTTTGTGCTTGAATAATGTAGTGTATGAGTTTAAAGGGAGTGGAACAAACCAACTAATGTATGATAATAATTTGTTTCTTTCATGGGTGAGGAAGAGTTCAGTGACCTGTATCATTTTGATTAGTGCTGTAAGTGATTTAATCACTGCAGTTCATGTAGGAGAGACATGTTTGATCATTAAATTGAAAGAAGTTCTAACTAATGATCGATTCTTCGCTTTTAGTATGAGCATATGTGATGTACTTAACTCATTCTTATAGAATCATTTCATTTAATGTAGTTATAGGTTTCTTGGAAATTGTAGAAACTATTCTGATATCCAAGATTCTTCCTAAATGCATTTGGCATAAGGAAAGTCTTAAGGAGATAGTTCTAAAGACAACCGATGCTAATTTATATTTGAATATCTAAAAAGGGAAAAAGAACAATGCAAATGGGTCTGAACCATTTGAACATAAATTTAATAGGTTCAAAGGTAATAAATAGTAAAATCACAAAGATAATATGCTAAATTGCCACTATAGAGGCATTGTGCAATAGAGAACTAAGCCCAAATTGGTACATGTAATATATTAAAAGTGAATTATATTATACTATGCTCAATGTTGTTGATGGAATCTTAACTTGTGGATTATTGATTCAAGTGCAACATGTAACATGAGCATGGACCACAATATCTTTGTGTACTTTCGACAATCTATATGAGAAACATTGAAATTTATATCGACATCAAAATGAGTTGAAGTTCTATAAATTGAAGCTATATAAACCATATTTGCAATGAGCGCAAACCCAATACCTACTTGATGTGTTGTATTCTCATATTATTTGTCAAATTTTCAATTAATGATATGGTTTAATGAACAATAAGTTCATCTTTGAATTTTTCCAACGATAAGTTTCTTCATTCCTAAATTGTAGATTTATTAATCTAGTTCTTAAATAAATAATTTTATTGTAATGAATGTGCATTACAATTTATCAAGCAGATAATTTTTGTTTTCCACAAACTAACTTTTCTTTAAGAAGAAAATGTTAGAATATCGCATAGGTGATTGTGTCACATGAGATACGAAGAATGCGTCATCTTAATGTGATTAATAATTTATGATGATTAAATTATCACCGTGTGATGAGTTCCATTTAAAGGAAATCTAACTTATACTCCATTTCAAAAGGAACTAGAATTAAAATCAATTGCAACTTATTCATTCTGATATATATGATTCAATAGACATGAAGGTAAAGCATACGCCTAATTTTCATCACGTTAAATGATGTCCATACGTGTTATGATATTATCTACTTGATTACCCATAAATCTGAAGCTTCAAGCTATCAAAAGATTTTTTAAATCTAGTAATAAATCAATTGGATTTGACAATAAAATATTGGAACTAAAATGGTAAAAAGTATTTTTCAGTTAGGCTTATAGTTTTAAGCGATGAAGGGATTAAACATTTATTGTTCATCCCTAAACTCTATATAAGTATATAATTCATGAAAGGAGAAAGTTGATTCTTCTTCCAATGGTTAAGTATATGTATTGAACCAAGTACCTTCAAAGTCTATCTTTTCCAACCCATATGTGACATGGATTGGAAGTATAACAAATTTATCTTGGTTATGACATTAAGGTTGTATCACTAACTACCACACTACCTTAAAGAATTTTGGAAAATTGAGTCCAAGAGGTAGATGGAGTGTCTTTTAAGATACTCAAACATATCAAAAGGATATGTTTTATGGGGGAGAATGCGATAGATCTGTAAAATTTTGAATCATGAAATATCAATTTCTTAGAAATGAGTTTCATAGATTAGGTGTATTAGGCAAAACATGTCTTTTTATTAAGACTCTTGAACTTAATTTTTTGGATATATCTTCAAGTGGGAGTAATTCAAATGTATTAATACGGGATCTTGTTCCATGGGAAAGCTGAGAACCTAAATTGTTATTGGTTCAAGTAAGAGTCAATATTTTTAACTCAAGTGTGAGCTTAGATCATTAAAATATATCTGCTTCAAGTGGGAGCACATAAATGAGCTTAAAAGGAAGAATTTCAAGGAATGATAAATATATAAGACATATTTATGAGAATTCGGAGCCTAAGTAATAAAATAGAAAATTGTTCCAACCTTGAAAATTAAGTATTCAAAAGGGAGATGAATAGTTGAGTGTGATGGAAGAAGAATTAAGTTAACATACCTAGAGGACATAAAAAATATTGAGAACAAGTGAATTCTTAATGTAAAGTAAAAGCATTGGGCTTGTAGTTAAAGGATACGTAAATTCTAACTAATAAGAATATATTTTTTCCAGTTGCGATAATTACATCTATATAAATTATTTCATTTTTAGTAGTTGTATCTTCCTTAAAGTTACACCGAGTAGGTGTGTGGACCTTGATTCTTAGGGAAGAATTTTCATGAGAGATCTATATGGAAAAATTGAAAGAATTTGTCCTAAAGATTATAAAAATGAGGTTTCTTGAATTGATAAGTCAATTTATAATCTCATGAGGTTTTATGGATATGTTATTTAGAATTTTAAATGAGAACCATTGTGTATATATTATACTAGTGAAAGATTGGGTATTGAGTAACTTCGTGATGTAAGTCATGGGAAAGTCTACATAAGTCCTAGGATTAATATCTAAATGGAAGGATAAGATAATTAGTACCTTTTTCTCTCGAATCTTGTACAAAAAGAGTTTGAGAAATAAATGTAGAATAATGAACCCATAGGTATTCCGATGACTAAGAATATGAATCTTAGTGTAAGAATTTATTCTGAGACTCTTGTCAAGTAGGAGGA
Organism: Euphorbia schlechtendalii; assembly: GCA_949673415.1. Taxonomy (NCBI): domain Eukaryota; kingdom Viridiplantae; phylum Streptophyta; class Magnoliopsida; order Malpighiales; family Euphorbiaceae; genus Euphorbia; species Euphorbia schlechtendalii. The sequence continues at coordinate 9,939 of CATIWQ010397323.1, forward strand.
TATGGAAAATGTTTCATATATTGGCATTGCATATGCTATGTTGTACTCCAGACCTAATATAACTCATGTTGTGTTCATTGAAGTAATATATTAGTTCATTCCAGTAATAGAGCACTGGAAGACCGTTAAGAAAATTGTAAGATACTTGTGTATAACCATTGGTTATGCTCTAATGTATTGTACCAAGGAAATAGATCTTATAGAATAATACATAGGTGCATATTAGCTAAGGCTAATGATGGAACTGTATTTTTCTAGTTATGATAAAAGATTTTGTTTGATAAAAGAAACTATTGAGTCTGCTTATGCTGAGTGCTCGAAACAAAATGTTGATTATTTATGGATATAGTCAAACATCGATATCTTATGCGATAGATCCAAAATATCATAGTAGCAAAAACTATATCGATATCAAGTATCTATTTAGTTGTGGACTAAGTAACATGAGGAGAGGTTAATATGAGGTATTTATCTACTCATTGCATACTTGCAGATTTGTTTACGAAGTATGTAACCGAAAGATGTATATGTGAGTTATATCAAAGAGCTAAATATGCATATATTATATTTCTTTGATTACCTCATTAATTATACCCTTCAAATCGTGAATGATATTGTGTTAATATAAATGAGTTTTGTTCTATGAGCAATGTATGTGTGTGTATGTTATGCACATATTATTTTTTCTTTCATAGCATGTCGGATTGAGAAGTAGCCAACTCACATGGGTGTTTACCGTAGTGTTATCACATGGATACGGACTAGAATGAGATTGATTTTGAACAACTATGTGTAGTTTGAGAACCTGTTTAAAATCATGAATTAACTGGTTGAGTAAACAAGAAAATTGCATTGTTTAGAACATTGCATGCCAAATCCAAAAGGGAAACGGGTAAGAACTGTGTAGTTCACATGATAATTGGTCATGTTCTTTTTTAAGAGTTATAGGTAATTCATTTAGTCGAACAATGTTAAATGCTAGGTTGCATTGTAACTAAAACCTTTATATGGTGTTGATTGATATGATAAGACATGCGCTCTTTTATAAGGGTAGAAAGGAAAGGGAATCATGACACATTATCAAATCGGGAGAGAAATAAGTTATTGAGATAATTTGTGCTTAGCGACCATGAGATGAGAAGTTTGTACGATGTACAAGGATCTCAACTTCTCCAATGTGAGACTCAGTCCATTATGCTGTTATTGGATCTTACCCTCAATACTATTGAGTTATCTTACGTAGTAAGGACTAGTAAGGGATATTTGATCAATCACCAAGAGATTATGATATGATTCGATCTGGGAGAGATTGGTTGATGGACTGAACTAGTTTTCTATGGTATTGATAGATCGAAAGGAAGAATTTGCCAAATGTACATTCACCATTGTTCTTTCAGTTCATCGGCTAGC
>CATIWQ010397397.1:0-27242 GCA_949673415.1 Euphorbia schlechtendalii
TTTCAGAATTGTAAACAAACATCAGAAAATTTATTACAGTGATGTAGTTAAACATAGGAAGATATTTTATTTTCATGCATAATATTTTCCCTTTCACAACATTTTACTTTACACATTATTTTCCTGCAAACAAAAGAACCTATATTAAAAAATAATTTCCAATCAATATAAATAATACATCATAGATAAAACTGTTAAATGGTCATCATGTTCAACAAAAAAAAAATACATACTTATTAGAAATAATAGTAATAAAAGGCCAAATATATGATTAATCATATTTTGACATGAAAGATGAAATTTAAAAATGTTGATCCAACTACAAATGCATGTTAACTAAACTAAACAGATAGAATAACTAGATATTAACCAAAACATAAATTAATAAGTATAAAAAATAATGTTGATTGTGCTAAATTTAGTGTAGTTCATGGTGAAAACATATAAAAGTTACATGTGAATTCAATATAGCAGAAAAGTTATCTAATACATAATATGAAATTACTTATTGTTTTTCCAAATAAATAGACGGGTTTTTTTTAAAATGCGAAAAATAATTTAGTTCAAAACATTTCATAATTGTAGAATTGCCAAAAATAGCATTTATTTATAAAAATACATCAATACTTATAATGCACATTATTCCAAGCATGAAAAGTCTATAGTATCTTTTATACCGCACATCTCTTCGTCCAACAGTCGTCAATCACCGGAAAAATCACCACTCACTATATTTTTCTTTGTCCAAGCTGCCATCCACCACCTTGTCCAACACATCTCAAGAACAAAAATTGTCAAATCAATAATTCAATTTCATGTTCTAGAGTTTTTCGTATAGCATGCTATGAATTACCGCCTCTTCCATCGCAAATGTTGAATCAACAGTAGCAAATAACTGATGATGATGATGAATTCGGCTGGAACAACAAATTGATGATGACAAAATTTGAAACCTTTTGTATTTTGGTATAATGCATCTTATACCAGATTTCCAGTTGATATACATGCATTATACCTAAACACTTTTACTTGTGTTATATTTGGTATAATAATATTATTATACCAAAATACAAAATTGGTATAAAAAATTATACAAAAAGCACAACAATTTCCACCCTGGTGATCAGGATGACATGGGTGACTACGATTATAGTGATGATCACATGTTGGTAAGCCGAGTAGTCAAGATGGAATCCAAAGCTCCTGATATAGTGATATAATGGGAGATGTACCTTAGGACCCCTTGTTGAAGAGACACACTCATACTCTGATCAGTGTATAAGATTGATAGAACGAGTTTCTAATCTATCTTGATACATTATGGCGAGTGGTGTTCTTTCTGAACAAGTCTAATTCCAAGATAGTTACGGCTATTACATGAGCTAACACTTAATCCGAGCTTAATAAACTGGTTGGTACTTAACCAGATGGAAGGAGTGTATTGTATTGGTTACTACTGCAGAACCAGATCAAGTCACAGGCACGTGACGTTCCGAGTATCGGGAGATTATACGCTTTTGCTAGAAAGCCCATTTGATCATCTAGAGCTATCGGGTTTCATATCAATCTGGAACACTAAGCCTAAAGGTTCCTGGATGGGAAGCCAAGTTTAGATTAACCTCTAGAGGCTCTATACTTCGGGATCCTATGAGGTCACACACTTTAGGTCTTTACCGAACTAAGTAAAGAACCTATAGATTGAGTCTATGCCGAGAATATTGAGGATGTCGAAATCATCAGATTGATTATTAATTGGTTGGACCAAATTAATAATTAAAGGGAATAAAGATAAAATAGGGAAAATTGCACGAAGCGGAGCAAGGCAATTTTTCCCATTGCTAGTGGGCCCCAAATGAACATGGGATGTTCGGAGTGGGGCCTGTGGGTGCCCCGCGAGCTGAATAGCTAGCATGCCACTAGCGCGCAGGGTAAGCCGGTGCGCGGGGGCTTACCGCACAAGCCAGCCTGCACGGCGCTCGTGCAAGCCCGCAAGCATGGGTTTGCGGGAAGGCCCACAAGGCCATGCTTGCGACACAAGGCAAACCCGCTAGGGCTTGCCTTATGGAGGCCGCGCGTGATTCCAAGTAACCCGCGCGGCTGACCCGCTTTGTGGGATGAGAAGATTACCATCCCACATTATGTTTAAGGAGGAGTCAAACACTCCCCCCTCTCCCTATAATAGGTCTTCCCTCTCTCTTTATTTCCCACTTCAGCTCAACTTTTCTCTCTGAGTTCGATATCTCTTTCTTCGTGAGTTGTGCGAGATCCTCCACGATTTTCTCCAAGCAGTAAAGAATTCTATTGAAGGCTCTTTCTATTTGAAGTGAGCCTTTTCAGTTTATATTATCGGGTTGGTTTTCGAGCGATCTAGCAACTGCTGTCTACTAACGGGTTATACCTCAAAAGGTTTTGGTCAGTGAAGATCCGTGTGGATCAATCATAGAGGCTATCGTAGTTTGGAGGCTTGTGCAAACGAAGTTCTGCCGAATTTCTATAAGGGAACTTCGCATCCTAATCAAAGAGAGAAGCACACATCAACTGGTAATGCTCTAAACTTAGATGCTAGGGTTTCTTTTATAAGTTTTATAAACCTATTGGCATCTATGGAACGTTTCAACTTAGATTATATCAATCATAGCATGCTTAGGAGATCCTTTTAGGTTAATTTTAAGTTTTTAAATTCTGCCTTGAAACGTTGGATGTTAAATTACTGTCTTGATAAACCACCACATCTTACCTAGGAAATTCAAAACATAATCGAAGAAAGAAACGGTTATCTCAATGGGGTCGCCTTTGAAATGGATTCAAGCACCATGCTCTGGTAGTTCTAACAGTCAAAGCCAACCGAAGGTCAACTCACAAGGGGCACGCACTGATTGCAACCGAAGAAAGAAATGGTTGCTGATTATTAAAGGGACACCGTAGAAAGAAACTGTCGACCCGCTCCCAAGGGGCATCAACCACCCTGAGATTCCGAAGAAAGAAATGGACAATCCCATGGGGCACGATGCTAGAAAAGAAGGCTCGTATCATCACCAATCGAGGATAAAGAAGTCACTAACAACATCGGTCAGGTATTTTCTCGATCCCTCTGCTCCATTTCGTGTGATCATATTGGCTATAACCAACAATTACCACACGAGGGGCAGCTGTGAGCATGAGATTTTATACAAGCTCACGCGTTCAATGATGACGATTTTTCGGGAACTAATCCTTGAATCACACAATTTTCAACTGTCTGATGATCTTCAAATGGGAGCTCTCCTCGTAAAAAAACAAATGCTTTGGGTTTTTTAGGGGCCGGATCTCAATTTTATAGACCCGTCAAATCTGGGTCTGGGTCCAAGGTCCGGGTCCGGATAATGAAACCCGGATCCGTAATTAAATATTTATTGTATTTTTTTATTTATTATTTACCCCGAAAATATTGGATAATTAATATTATTTGATATCCACGTAAATCTAATTGCATGAACATAATTAAATGAGCATGTAAACTATTTAAAACCGGATCCGTAAATTATGGATCCGCTGGATCCGGGTCGGATCCGGGTCCAATATATTAAAATGGATCCGGGTCCAAGCCCGGGTCCGGCCCGTTGCCATCCTTAGTGTGTATGTATTAAGAAAAGGAGAAAATAAGTGTGTGTAAATATATAAATATAATATTAAAAGAATGAAAAAAAAAAACATAAATAATAAGGGTGATTTTGGATTTCTTTGGGCAGGGCTAGCAAAGCCAGCGGTGGCTAGCCTTGCTAGCACTTTCAGAAAAAGAATAGGGAAAAATTTTAATGAAAAATTTTCTTGAAGAAATGGGATCGAAAAATTTTACAAAAAATATTTTTTTCTCTCAATAAAATGAAGCGAATTTTTACTGAAAAAAATGTTTTTCTTGAGGAAATAATTCTGATTTTTTTCATATTTCTTTTAAAAAATCCTTTGAGTATTTTCGGTTTTAAAACAAGTTTGGATTCCGAATTTAATTATTTTTAAATCAATTTCTTTCATCTTTTCTAAAAAATCCTCAGATATTCTCGAACCTAAAACAAATTTAGAGTTCAAGTCTTATTATTTTTAGGATAAATAAACTTTTATTTTTCACACAAAATCAAACCAAAAGAACGAGGAGCACTCCCGAAAATCAAGCGGATTTGTCGAAGTGGATTCGCAACAAAAAGGGTAAACCTCTGAGTTCTTAGAACTGTTTTTTCCTGTGTATTATATTATGATATTTATTTTTCTTTTCCCACTAAATTCTGAGACAACTCGATTTTCGTTATCGACCTAAGATTTGTTTTATTGTTTAAATTTTTATTTCATTAATTATTTTATTTATTTATTTAATTGTCATTTCATTTATTTTATTATGTAATTCTTTTATTCTTTATCTCTTCTTTTAATTATTTCATTGTGGGGATTCCTCAAAATACACGCTAGAATACCTTCACGAATTATTTTCTTTCAAAATAAGAATTTTTAATCGCCGATATTTTAATTAGGCCACACGGGCCTCCTCAAAATTAAATCGAGCATATGTGTAAACCTTTGTGGATGCAGGTAGATTAGATTAGATGTATGCTTAGGATTTTATTTTCCTTTGGGTATTGCAATTATTTTTTTAAAAAAATGTAATTAATATATTAGACAGGCAGTTGCATCCCCTAAGGTTCTGCAATTGGTAATTTTATTTTCTCACATTTATTTTCTGCTAATGTATGTACTTATCGCTTTCCGCATGCACGTTAAATCATATCATAAACACGAAAATGACATAAGTTAGAATATGCATAATTAAGGAATACGATTTTCTGTAGATGTAATTTAATGTGATCTAACAAGAAGTAAGCAACTTATCTTGAACCCGAATCTTTGTGTCTTAATTGGCCGTCTCCCGGGCGTTAAGCCTCACAGGACTTTAATTCCTGGAATAGCTAATTCAGGTGGCGACTCTAAACTACGAGACAATGATTTTGGGTTTGACAATCTAAATCAATTTCGTTTTCTCTTTTAACCTTTCGAGTCCCCGTCCCGATATCTTATTTTCCTAAAAACAATATAGTGGACCGCGCCTCTCATCTCAGCGTTCTCTCGATCCATCACTTCCGTGTCGTCCGCTCAGACTTGTATGGCCCAAATATAAACATTTATCCGTTTAACTACAAGTCCGTGCCTCTGCACGTGCAATGAAGCTTCAAGAAAGTGATTCAAGCACATGATCACATGGTTGCGTTAAGAACAGTTAGAAAAGAAAGTAGACAATTTTAAGTTTTTGGCTTATAAGAGGAGAAGAGAAGGAGACTGTGACAGAGGGAGCAACATGCAAGAGTGAGAAAAGAGGGTTTATGGGCAACTCCAATTAACTCTATTTATAGATAGAGTAATTGCAATATTTGGAATAGGTTTGATGTCCAACCTTATTCCAAATCCTTTGTTTTAAATATAGAGTAAAGTATGAGTTACATTAAATTTGGAGTAACTCATACCTTACTCCATATTTGGAGTTGGTTATTTTAATATTATTTTTTGATTAATTAAGATATCATTTTCTTTATAATTTGTTTGTGTCTCTTTAATTATTAATTTCATTTAATTTGTTTATATTTTATAATAATAAATTTTATATAAATATTAAATTATCATTTTATAAATTAAATTCAAATATAATCTATTATTTTAAAATTAAATGATATAATAAAAAATAAAAACTTATTATTAATAACTCAATTTATTAATTATAAAAAAATATATGAATCATGCATTCTTAACTAAATATTAAATATTAAATATTAATTATATTACATTATTTTTTATTATATATTATGAAAAATAAATTAAATCTGGATATTTTAAATAAATAATAATAAAAATATTTTTTGTTAAATAATAAAATATTAGTTGATGAAAAAAATCTTTTTTGGAATAGTAAAATAGAGTAGTGGGTTAGAGTAAATATACTGTAACAATTATATAAATTGAATAAAAACGGTAAAAATAATGTTTACAGTAAAAAAACAATGAATTGAACATGAATTAAATATCTAGTTCATCCAGGTGAATTGGGCCAGGAATGAACAAACAGTGAGCTTCGGGTAAAAGGGCTTAAGCAATGGGAAGATGACGATGACGATAGGCCAAACTCTATTTTAGGCCAATACTATCCATAAATCATCAATTAAAATCATGCTAGTTAAGTTGTTTTTCCTTACAAATATGTTAAAAAATATCTAGTAAAAATTAAGTTTTTTTTGTGTCTTCACACATTGTATTTACTATTTATCGCCAACCGAATTATACTGATTATATTTTTTTAAATAATCTCTTCATCATTTTATGTAAAGTATTTATTAAATAACTTTTTAGACATTTTCGACCTTTCAACTTTTCCCAAAATAATTCTTTTTCAAAATTTTATTAAACACAACAATGATCATCTAGTTAAATTAGGGTGCACCGACATTATTATTTTTATTAACATACTTCAAGTCATTTCATAGATCAGAAAATCTAATAGATAAGAATATTTTATTAGAACTGGAAAAAAGAAAATATTTACAAAATAGAAAAATGATAAAAGTGGAAACATGTGGTGGTATTTGTATAAAAAATAAAAAAAGCGCCTTTTAGTTTTTTTTTTTTTTTGACATTGTCATTCCGTAACTCTTTCTAACCGTTTTCTCTAAATTCTGAAAAGCTTTGGTTTGAATTTTTAATGATGTTGAACTTTTATTTTTTTCCTTTAATTCAGAATGTGACATGTGACATTTAAGGGAATGAGTGCACTTTTACCAATTTAATTTTATAAAGTTGAAAATGGTAATTAATAAAAATTATCAAGTTTAGAGACTAACTATGTATTAAGATGCACCTTTGTTAGGGAAGAAAGACGCATAAGATCCAAATTAAATTTTTTAAAGTTTCCAATACCATTAATCAAATTAATGGGATTATTTGATAATTCTCTGAAACATTTCCTCTTAAATGAGTATTGACAATAAAATCCTTATAGCCAAAGCTAAGAAACAAGACATGAAAAGTGGAGAGATGGGCCAAGTAGCGTGTCATCCACAAAATTGCGTTAAAATAATAGTGGAAAAGGAAATGTTGAAAAGAAAATAAAAAAAGAGAAAAGGAAAGTGCTGAATAGGATTTGAAAGCAAAGAGCACAGAATCAAAAAGAGAGAAAAGAGAGAGGAGAATTAATATCTTTACTTTATGGCCACAAACTAATTTTGTGGCTGTCAATTGATTTTTCTGATGACGTGGCAACACCCACCTGCTCGAAAACGTAGAATACAATACGCACAGCAACACAAAAAAAACTCATAGAAACACAAACAACACTTCTGTTTTTCTGTCAGATCTCTATTTTTTCTCTCTCTACCCAAGTAAAAATTCCCACACTTTTCTTTCTCTCTCTATAAAGTTTTCATTTATATTTAGGGATTTTTTTAATTTTAATTCAGGTTTATCCTCTCAAAAAGGGGAAGAGCCGCAACATCAGAAAACAGAAATGTCGGATCCTAAAGACTCGGCAATCAAGCTATTTGGGAAGACGATTCCTGTGGCGGAGATCTCCAACTGTAACTGTTCCGGCGGCGCCTGCTCCGACGATGCTACTCACGATCAGGACCCTCCGTGTTGCGATTCGTCTTCTGTTCAAGAACCCGAAGTCAAAGCCGATGCATATAGCGGCGATATTGATGAGGTAATTAGGGTTTACAGTTAATTCGATTGAAATTCATTTCCTTTGGATATTACTGGTCTTGTGTATTGGTTTGTCGAGGTAGATTCGTAATTTACTGATTCGATTGGATTATAGTTATTAATTAACAGCTAAATCTGGTGCTTTGTTTCCCCTTATTGTCAACTAGATTGAATTTGGGATGAATTGTCAACTGAATTGAGGTGTAGATGTTATGCTACCAGTCAAATATTTCTGGTGTGCTTGTAACAAAGTTGCAAAAATTTAAATAATTTGTTTCAATGCCAAATGAAATACTCGGATGCTTTATATTACAAACACGTAGAGCCAGTTTGATTATGGGAAAAACTCGGTTTTCAAGTTTTTCCTATCACCAGCGGAGCTGATTTTGTATGGTTGGATCAAAATGCGTTGTTCAAAATCAAAGTACATAGTTCTATAAAAAATTGTTTTGAGTGCAATTTACCAAGACAACAACTTGAAAAACAATACTAAACATGCCCTTAACCTTATCGTGGAAACAAAAAGGCTTGAAACTTGATTGATATGTGATTTAGGTGCTGTATTTGTATAACAATTGTCGCGTAAAATATTAATAACGTACTTTGATGATTCTGTTGATGTTAAATGTCTATAGTAATTGCTCCAGGGGGTTCAATTTCATGTTGTTATGATATCTCATGGTCAATTCTGTTGATGTTAAATGTCTATAGTAATTGCTTCAGGGGGTTCAATTTCATGTTGTTATGATATCTCATGGTCAAGGGTAGAGGTTACTAACATTTTGGTCGAAAGTTCGGGTTGCCCTAATTTGTTTTCCAAATTCTTTGTGAATATTTCAGGATGCAGTTGGAGAGAACAATAAACAGGAAAACGACGGCCCGGCTCTTATTTCAGAAGAGTCATCAAATCCAGATGCAACTTCAGGGATGAGCGACAACCCAATCTCAGTTTCAGTCGACACGTCAAAAGCAGAGGAAGAAAACAGCGATTCAAGCAATTCACAAGAAAAAACCCTAAAAAAACCCGACAAAATCCTCCCGTGCCCCCGCTGCAACAGCATGGACACCAAGTTCTGCTACTACAACAACTACAACGTCAACCAACCCAGGCACTTCTGCAAGAACTGCCAAAGATACTGGACAGCTGGCGGCACCATGAGAAACGTCCCCGTTGGCGCCGGCCGCCGCAAAAACAAGAACTCGGCTTCCCATTACCGTCACATAGCTGCCGAGATCCCCAACGCGGCCCACCATAAAGTCCTGACCTTCGGCCCCGATCCTCCTCTTCACGAATCCATGGCCTCCGTGCTGAATCTTGCCGACAAAACAATGCACGAAACTTCAAGAAACGGGTTTCACAAACCCGAACCGTTGCAGATCCCGGTTTCTTACCAAGGTCTAGCAAACGGGGACAGAAGTTCGAATTCGAAGGACGAGACGAGCAAAAACTGCCCGGGATTTCCACCTCAGATGCCGTATTTTCCCAGCATTCCCTTTCCTTATGCTTGGAATTCAGGTCAATGGAGCTCTCATTTACCCCCACCTGGGTTTTGTCCACCTGGATTTCCCATGCCGTTTTACCCTAATCCGGCTTATTGGGGCTGCGCTATTCCGACCACTTGGAACATGCCTTGGCCGATTCCTCAGCCGAATCAAACGCCAAGCTCCGGCCCTAACTCGCTGACACTGGGCAAGCACTCAAGGGAAGAAAGCGGGGCGGCCAAGCAAAGCAACATCGGAGAAGATCCCGTTAAGGAAAAGAACGGGGAACGGTGCCTTTGGATTCCCAAGACACTGAGAATCGATGACCCGGGCGAAGCTGCGAAGAGTTCTATATGGACGACGCTCGGTATCAAGCATGACAAAACAGACTCGATCGGCGGGCGAGGACTGTTCAAGGCGTTTGAACCCAAAAGCGACAAAAAGGACCACATCACCGAAGCTTCGTCGGTTTTGCAAGCAAACCCGGCAGCATTGTCTCGGTCTGTCAAGTTCCACGAGAGATCGTGATTCAATAGAGGTAACGAAGCTGAAGATTATTGTTAGACTGACGTTTTGTTGGAGAAAACTAACGTTGTATACTGATGGTGGGTTTGTTTTGTGATCATCAGAGTTTGTAGGTAGAGAAAAGGATAGGAGAAGTTTAGAAGTGAAGTGTTTATGTTGTGATGGAGTTGCCGAGTGGTTTTTGATCGAGTTAGAAGGTTTGCCGAATTTGATGTACATATTATATGTTTAAAAATGGTGGGACTGAGAGCTTTAGGAGAAGTGAAAGAGAAAGGTGAGCTTGTGTACCATAATAACCCCAATGTTCTAAAATAAGTTTGGGAAATGAAAATTCCAATTGTGCTGTTGTACCCCTTTTCATGAAAAGGTCAACGATATAAACTGAATATAGATTTGAATATAATTGCGGAGAACTATGTACAACGCTAATTGAGATCAGCAGTTAGAAAATATAAATGCAGCTCTTTTTTATTTTTTGGCTCCGAGTAGAAAGGGTAGGACGTTCAATATTGTTTCTTTGTCCATTTCTTTGTTTTTGGAAAACGAAATATCCAAAAATTACTTCCTTTTTACTGATAAATAAGAAATCCTTATGGATAAGGCACATTTACTTTTCTTTTTATTTTTACCTAAAATATACAAGCAATTTTTTTAAAAAAAAAAATTTACCTCATTTGAGCTTACATTAAATGGAAAGGAAAATCCCTAACCCACCCCGGATGTGACTTGAACATGGAATCTCTAGAGTCCACAGCTTCCGTCTTAACCACAAGGCTAAGATCTCAATCAAAAAAATATACAAGCAATTAGCAAAAGGGAAAGTTGGAAAGTTTATCATCAACCTTTTTCCTCTTATGTTTTGTTTGACTTCCTTATTTTGCTTCTCTTTTGTTTTTTTCTCTGTAGCCTACTTACTGCAACAAATTAAAATGTAAAGCCGGACATGGAATCTTAGATAAAATTATGGCTCTATTTCCCCCCATAATTTGTGATTTGTTGCGGCTGATGAAAATGAAGAAGCAATTTGGTATGTGCAAACAATGGCATAACAAATGGGGCCCAGATGAGATAGGAATTGCTACCCTTGTTCCTATTTACAAATTGGATGATTCCCATTTCTTTTTTTTATGAAGGATAATTTCCATTTCACATACTTGTTTAATTATATGTTTTGATAAAAATAAAAAGTTTCTAGGCTATCTTATTCACAATCACAGAAACCGATTTGTCATGTTTAGATTGATCATAATTATCCAACCAAAAAATCAAATTTCTAAATATTCATACGAATTATTTCACACAAAATTTAATGTAATGCTATTTGATTATAATGTGGATTTTTGTATCCTCTATTTGGACAAATCAACGCAGAGACCCTGTTTTCATAGAGTTATTGTCAATTCAATGGTTTAAAATTAATAATTTCAATAAATTCGTTTAATTAAATAAATTCTAATGAAACCAGTTCAAACTCTAATAAGTTAAGTTAATTTCACTTTTTAAATCAAGGAACATACAAGGTTGCTCATGTAATGTTAATAATCGCAATAGTGAAATTTTGAAATAAAGGTGTAAAATATTATGAAGTAATAAAAGACAACATAAAATACACCTAAGTTCGTAATCCATGTATCAAAATGGTTTAACGCAACTATAATTTCTGAATTTATTCAAAATTAACACTTACCAACTTAATTTTAAATATTAGTTTACATATTGGTCAATAAAACTTTCGTTGATTTAATTTTTCAGATACATCATTATTTTTATATTTTAATTTTTTAAAATAAAAAACTCTGACACATCAAATTTAAGATGGTAAATGCTATTGCCTGTCTAAATCAAGGACCTTTTATTGTGTCCCCCTAATAACTGGATTAGACCAAGTGGCAATAAAGCATTAGAAGATTAAATTTTGCTGCTATTTTTCTCGGTTAAACAGTACTACTACTAATTGACAAACGTTGGCCTAGCCACCCTTTATAAAAGTTTATGTGCCATTGAGTATGCTATTGGTGGGTCCGTTAGCACGTGATGCCATTGGTTTGCTTCTTTCTTGTCATATTATTAAACTTTTTATAACATGAATTTTATAAGTTTTCTTGCTTCTATTCTATTGTGCTAAATTTATTTGAAGATAGCTGGGTATAAATGAATAATCATTACCGTTGGATTGATAATATTATCTTGTACATGGTGTGATTAATTAGGACCTCTCTATAATTAAAATTCAATATCTACTTTGAAAACATGTATGGTTACCATTGCATTATGTTTCTTTGTCCAATTTTTCGCATTGCCTATAACATTTGTTATAGATATAGTCATTTCTTATTGACGCGGTTCACATATTTCATCTTAAGCATGAATCAATGTTATGAAAATCCTCACTTATGTCTTGCTTAAATACTATTTTGAGAGTCGTCATCCAACTGTGTTTAGCGCTTAAACCTCATCAATTAGCGTCTAAGTCGATTAGCGTCTAAATCCCGTCTAGACCACGATTAATCCCCGTCTAAGTCTCTGAATATTCCGGTTACCCGATTAATACCTAACGTTTTTTAAAACACTGGCATCAATAGCTAATCACATTCCAAACTTTTCTACAGAACTACTAACTCTTAAACGAATTTGTTGTAGTTTTATTTTATGAGATATTTTCAAATGATTTTAGCTCACATGAAGAATTTAAAGATGCTTGTATTAGTTTATATTTTTTGTTCATGGACTTGCAAAGAAGAGAGACAGAAACAAGGTGGGTTCTCGTTATACATGAGAGAAATAATAAAAAAAAATTTCTAGTACAAATCGTTTAAATTCCCCCTGCACCATGCTTGAGGATTTTTTATTATTTTTATGGAGGAAATAATATTATATTTGAATATGTTTTTGTTAACACTTTTTGAAATTCCTTACATAGAACACATGTTTTTTAACAGCACTTAAATTCATAACTTCTTTTGGCTTAAATGTCAACTGCTTTACGTAATGCTAAAACGTTTTGTGATTTAACTTGCAACAACTATTTCACGATAACTATTTTTTCTTTCCTACAAATTCAGGCTTTGGTTTACAATTGTATACAACACACAAAAATCTTTCTTATTTATACTCACTTTTCTTGATATATTGTCATTTTGTTCATGTGTTATCTCTATTTTGTTCAGAGGTGAAGAATTGGTTCAATATTGGGAGGAGCTACCAAATACCTTTTAAGGACAGTGCGTACCACGATTCCACTTTACTAAGAACATTTTTAGTAGTTTGTGGATTACAAGTTTGGGTGACATGTGGTATAGAAGTTCATATTAATTATGTGACAATAGCCTTAAAAATAGACCATGTCTATTTATAAGATATGAATAGCAGATTGTATATTCCATTTTAAATTGTATATATTGTAGACAATGTCCATTTGATTGTCTACATAGAGACAATCAAATAGACATTGTCTACAATTTCAGATGACACATATAGGGAATATGGGTTAGACAAGCTACTAAAGATGCTTTTTCAAACTGATTGTCTTATTCCATTCTATGTGTCAAAACAATTTGTGAAATAAACAAATTACTAAAGATGCTCTAACGTTGCTCGTGTATTTGTTTTGTTGTTCCACAGATTCTGTTCGTGATCTAGTTTCCCGCCATTTTCCAATTATATATTATGTGTAATTTTTTATCCTATATGAATAGTCAATTCTATAAGAACATTTGAATGAGTTTGTCAATCGATATGTCTTTATTTCTCCATGTAAGTTTAGTTGCTACTTGTGAATTTCACAAAAAATATTAAATATATATATTATACGATAAATCAAAGAACAAATAAGGTTGTTCAATGCAATGTTAATAGTAATATCTTACTTCTGTATGTACAATAACGATTTTTCGGGAAAAAAAAAGGTGCAAAATAATTTGCAGTAATAAAAGAAATGTAAAATACACTTAAGTTGAGAATCCATATATCAAAAATCAAGCACCTTTTCTTGCGTCCCCTTAATAAATGGATTAGACCAAGTGGCAAGAAAGCATTGCTTCGATAAAAGATTAAATGGAGTACAACTAATTGACAAACGATGGAGTAGCCACCCTTTATAATAGTTTGTGTACCATATACATAAAAGTTTGGCCTAGCCAGCCTTTGTATATCACATAATATAATTACTCGTGGAGCAATGCCAAAAATTTATCGTATGATTTGGGGATGAGTCTACAATACATGACATGTATTATTATGTATTGTAATCTTATCTAAAATGCATTTAAGAAGTCTAGTTATTAACTTTATAATTGTTAAAAGTGAAGGAAAAAATCTTTTTATGATCCTTAATAAATTACTGATGTTTTCTTACCTAATTACATTCTTTTTATTATTTCTAATTTTTAAATTAATTCTTAATTTAACTAATAAATTGTATGTTTCTCGTAAATATTTTTTTTCCAATTTAATTATAATTGAACAAACTAATTTTTTTAATAATATTATATGAATTAATAAAATTTTTTATTTGAATTAATTATTATGTTTAACTTCTTCAATAATTTGAAATTATTATAAGTACATCCCCAATTTATAATAAGGATCATTGGAAAAATCGAATTTAAAATCAGCTTGTACAATAATAAATAATATGAAAAAATAGTAATTAATTTGAAAAAAACGAGGTGAACTCGATTTTTTTACCGACCATCCTTATTAGAATTATAATTTGAGAAAATCTAACAATTTTATTTTATCGTAGAAGATAAAAATAATAATTAATTGAAATAAAAATTTATTTGATTTATATAGTATTATTAAAAAGGTTTGAATAATAATAATTAATTTGAAAATTAAATAATAATTAATTCAAAAAGTAATGATGTGAATTTAGTTTTTTTTTATCAATGATCATTATTATAAATTGAAGAATTCTAACAACCCATTTTACTACAAAAGTTAAACATAATAATTAATTCAAATAAAAATTACATTGAGTTATATAATATTATTTAAAAACATTTTGCACAATAATAATTAAATCAAAATTTATTTTAACAAGAACATACTTATTGATTAATAAAAGTAAGATTTAAATTGAAAAAAGTAAAAATAATAGAAAATAATGCAATTTAGGCAAGAAAATATTATTGAATAAGTTAACTTATCAATAATATAAATTTATAATTGTTAAGTAAAGGAAATAAAAGTTCTTCTTATGCTCCCCAATTCAATAATATTTTTCTTGCCTAAATTGTAACATTTTCTATTATTTTTACTTTTTCCGATTTAACTCTTACTTTAATTAATCAATAAGTATGTTCTTGGTAAAATAAATTTTGATTTAATTATTATTATGCAAACTGTTTTTAAATAGTATTATATAAATCAATGCAATTTTTATTTGAATTAATTGTTATGTTTAACTTTTGCAATAAAATGAGTTGTTAAAATTCCCCATTTTATAATAAGGATCATTGATAAAAAAACTGAATTACCTCATTAATTTTTGAAATAATTATTATTTAATTTTTAAATTAATTATTATTGTTCAAACTTTTTTTAACAATAATATATATATATCAATTAAATTTTTATTTCAATTAATTATTATTTTAACTTCTGCAATAAAATGAAATTATTAAACTCCTCGAATTACAATTATAATAAGGACGGTTGATAAAAAAATTGAGTTCACTTCATTATTTTTCAAATTAATTACTATTTATTTTCATATTATTTATTATTTTAAAAACTGTTTTCAAATTCGATTTCTTCAACGATCCTTATTATAAATTGGGGATGAGTATAATATAGTTATAACAGTTTCAAATTATTGCAAAAGTTAAAGATAATAATTGATTGAAATAAAATTTTTTATTGATTCATATAATATTATTAAAAATTAGTTTGTTCAGTAATAGGAAAAAAATATTTACCACAAACATACTATTTTATTAATTAAAGCAAGAATTAATTTTAAAATAAGAAATAATATAAAAGAATGCAATTTAGGTAAGAAAATATCAATAATTTAATAAGGATGATAAAATGATTTTTTTTCCACTTTTAACAATTTTAAAATAAATAACTTGACTTCTTAAATATATTTTATATATGATTACGGTACATAGCAGTACATGCCATGTAGCATAGACTCATCCATGATTTGGGCTTTCTTTTATCAACATGGACGTAAAACACAAAAAATATTTTGGATTCTATTTGCTGATAAATACAATTAATTAAACTAGGGAAATACAAATGAATCCTCTCTTTGAGTAAAATATTTTTCCTTTCAACATAAAGAGGTAATATTTTTGTTTCCCTTCCTTTATTAAATTTATGCTTTTACTTTTACTTTTACTTTTTTTTTATTTTTCTCCTCTCTCCCTCATTACCTTCTTTCCATCTCTTTCTCTCTCTCGAACTCTTCTTCCTTCCTTATGTGTTTCGGATTTCTTTTTTTTTTTCGCTTACTCATTTGATTTCTTTTCATCTTTTTTCTTCTTATGGTTTTAAAACTGAGGTAACCTTTGTTGATTTTTTTTATTTTCGTTTTCGATTTACTTTCTCCTTCAATTTGTTCCGACTTGTTGAGATATGTTAATTTCGTTTTCAGTTATTTCCATTTGTTCTAATTTGCTTTACTCCTTTGATTTGTTCCGATTTGTTTAGATTTGTTAAGAAAATAATTTGTTTGATCTTCTCTTCATCTTTCTCTGGATCACGATTCAGTTTATTCAATTTTACATATCACGATTGAGTTTGTTCATGTGATTTAGGCTATATAGCACGGAAACGGAAACCGACACAGAAACGGAAATGGAAACGGGGAAACGCCCTTTCTAAAAAAATATAGGTTTGGAAACTGTGGGGAAACGCGTAAATAATAAAAATTTAGGGGTATATTTATAAATATGAAAAGTATAAAATTTCGTACATATTATTTCATTCTTATATAAAATACTAAAAACATAAATTTTAAAATAAATTTATTGATCAAATCTACATGAGTAATGGCTATTTCAAAAAATTAAACAATAGTAAATATGATTATCGAAGATAATAAAGTTTCATGAAGTCTGAAAGTTATGTCATATTTACTGAATCGTAATAATGCAAGTACATAAAATGGAATAAAACAAGTTTTTATAATATAATAATATTATTAATAATATAAATAATGAATTGGAGTTTTAAAGTCTTTGTAGTTTGAATATATTAGAAAGTTTAGTTTTGTGAATGAATTAAAATTAGGTCTTTCGATGTGAGGAATTGGTAGGAAACGGTTTCCAGAATTTATGGAAATGAGTTTTCAACTTTCATTAATTGTAAAAACGGCCCGGAAACGTTTCATAGGGGTTTCCTAGGGTTTCCGTTTCCGAAATAGATTGGAAACGATGAAACGGCATGTCACAGGAGTTTCCGTGCTTCCTAGGATTTAGGTTGTGTTCTGTGATTTTCTATTGTGAATTAGCATTTTTAGATATGATTTTACAGATCGAATTCCAATTTGTTTCTATTTGGTCATGTTCTTGTAGTTACAGTTGAACAGATTTTTTTTTATTTCATTGAGTTTGTCTGTCTTTTATTTTTTTTGTTCCATATCAAATCTTGTGTTTTAAACACAATCTAGAAAGGTTGCTTTCAATTATGACAATCAAATTGTTTATGGTGTTCTTAGTCACCAATTGATGATGGGAACACGGTTATTCTAAAGGTCACAAATCAAGTTATTAGAGTTGATGGTGCATAATTGGTGGAAAATGAAGTGTATGCAGTAGCTGCAAAAAGTAGTGAAGGCAAGGTAATTGTTGTGGCATTGACTAGCCAAACTCCTATTATTTTAATTCTCGTTTCATTATTTAATTAAATATTTGATGTATTTCTTTTTGCAGCTTGAGCTATTGCATGAAAAACATATTGCCATCAACAAGAGAGCAGTGGATAAGAACTATCACTTGAAAATGAAAGCTAATAGATTTTTTTAGTGAAAGTAATAAGAAATTTCCTTTAATGTTTGTCTTTTATCATCAATGTTTTAAGTATGGTGATTGTGGCGTGATTATTGTTTATTTTGATTGTTTTTATGTCTTTTCTGCCTTCCTTTTGCATTCAGTTTCAGATTGTCTAATTATACCTGGTATAATGGTCATTATACCAGGTATATTGATCATTATACCTGGTATAACAATTAATATAAAAAACACTTGTGATTGTTGATAATTTTGTTATTTTTATGTCTATCTCGACTTCCATTTGAATCCAATTTCAAATCGTTTCATTAAACCTGGTATAATGTCTATTATACCAGGTATAATGACCATTATAACTTGTATAACGAGTAATACATAAAAATATTCACATAATTGGAGATAAAGAAAGTATTAAGATTAAGTTTCAGATTTCGTATTTGAATAGTATATGGTCATTATACTATGCATAATGATTGTTATACCTGGTATACGAGTTTTTATACTTGGATACGAGCTATTATATTCTTATATTTGAAAAAATACTCAATTTTACACCAAAAATCATATTATGAATGCCTTATACATGGTAAAAGAGTTATCATGACATTATAGTAATTACTATACCATTTATAATCAATGTTATACCAGTTATACTATAAAAATTTTATATCACTTTAAAACTTTATGGGATTGGCTTCAATGGTAACATATCATCTATTTCATATACATCTTACATTTGTTGATTTTAATCTGTCAACTTGCTATCGTAAACAACCAAAAGCTATTATAACAGATGTTATACCTAGTATAAAAGATGTTATACCTGGTATAAAAACTATTATACTAGTATAAAACTAATTGAAAATCACACAAAGTTACAATATCTTGAATTCCTCATAAGATAACATGTTTTATTTCATCTTTTCCCACTTCAGCAAATGTTATTCTTGTAATCCTTCAAGTACGATTCAAAATCTGTGAACTTTTTAGCTCAACATCTTGGGAGAATAGGCATTGATTTCTATCAATTGAGTAGGGTGGCTAATCACAAAACAAAAGCAAGTGGACCATAAGTCAAAAGAAATGCAACAAAAAATTCCAATTAGAAATCATAGTGAAACACTCAATCAGCTTCAAATATATTCTAAAAAGCTAATCCAAGCAGAAAATTAATTAAATGTCTGTATACTGATTTGTCCCTTAACTAAAAAATTCAAGTAAAGTAGCTGCAACATTCATAATTGTCCTATGTTGAATAATTAGTAATTATCATACTTACATTATCAATTAGAGTCTCAAAGACTTGACTACAGAAAATGGTCGACTAAATGGATCCAAATAAATCAAAACAAGTAGAGTACGCAACTACCATGGTATAAACAAGACAAGCAAAAGAAAGGGGGGGGGGGGGGGGGGGAAGGCTAAGGTAAGAACAACATAACAGTCACCAAGCACGGATAGTACACATAATTACTTAACAAGTTAATGCAACACCTTTTATCCACAAGCACTACTATGATGTTACTTCTAGTGACAACAACAAAGTTTATGTGAGAAGACCAAGAAAATTGATCAACTAAAATTGAACTTTAGATTTATTATTGATTCATTGTAACCAATTGAACATTATTCAGGCTAAAATCCAATGATTGATAATCTAGCTATTCACCGGTAGAAAAATATGATCATAATCAACACAAGTTATGAAGCAAGACCTCTATAATATTAGGAAATCAAACAGATCTAAGAATGTGAATACTCTAGCAATTAAAAGGCACGGAGAGCAGCAGTTCGATGGGTAGAGAAAGTGAGCAAACTAGAGAAATACGGTGACTAAAGCAGTGTTGCGACGGCTTTGGAAGCAGCGACATGGCGATAAGAGGAGCAGTGGCATGACGGCAAGATGTAGCGTTACGAATTGAGGAGCAACATGATGGCAAGAGGAGCAGCAACGCGACAACGTGATGTGAAGCGTAGTCGAAACGTGGTAGCGATGGAGAGGAGACGGTGGAGATGACGAGGCAAAGGAAGAAGCAAAATTGAGGCATACTGCTGAAGTTAATGGAAAATAAATAGAGATTGTTAATGGCGTATTAACAAAAATAAAATTTCAAATTGTGGGTTTCAAAAAATTGGCACATGGCATGCGTTATTAATATTTCATTCTTTTATTGTAATTACATAAAATCTCCATTAAACTATTATTGTATTTATTTGGTCAAACTTTAAATGTTTAAGTTCAGTAAAAAAAATGTTTAAGGTAACAAAAACCATCATATAACTTATAGATCTTGGAGTAATCTTGAGAGAATAAGTAATAAAATCAAGGTAAATTTCAAAAACATATCTTGTGGTTTCACTCATTTTCAAAAACATGTCTTGTGAAATTTTTTTCAAAAACATTCCTTGTGATTTATAACGATTAGCAAAAAAGATTCTCAATTTTTAAATACATCATAAAAAGGATAATCTTATTAATTTTGAAATGAATTTTTGAAGCTTGTTTAACAAAAATACAATACACCTTAATAATAAAATTTAGAAATTTTTTAGAAGATTAAATATTTTTTAATTTTAATGTGAGGACTACTTTAAAAAAATCATAATAAAATAAAGAATTTCCGAAATTTACTTAAATTTTGATATATATTTCTTAAATAATATGGTTAAATTATGGGAATGTTAAATTGATTGAAATATCTTTAACACTATTAATTTTAATGAAGAAATATTTTTTCCTCTTTTTGATAATAATTACAAATCACATGATGTTTTGAAAAAAAAATTCACAAAATATTTTATTTAAAATGAGTAAAACTACAGAGCATGTTTTTTAATTTTACGACTACCCCAAAATCAAAGAAGTTTGGTTTCGACTCAACAAAGTCATAGACACCTTACTTGCCGACCCTTTTTATTTCTTTTATACCCTTTGCATTTACTTATTAAAAATTACCACTTCTATTTTATGTTTACCGCCCTCGTAATTTCTTATATATCCTTTATATTTATTTATTTATTACTAAAAAAGCAAGTAGTTTATTTGCCGTCATTTTTTACACTTACTCTCTCCAAAATTATTTACATGCTTTTTATATATTTATTAAAAAAAATTACACAACATATAACTGTATTGCTCGAGCTTGTATTATATTGAATTTGATAAAGTTTTTACATTCTTTAACCACCATCATGCAACTAAACCTGTTCATGGGTGGGGTACCCACCCAGCCTGATCTTAGCTTGGGTTTGGAAACTTATTTCTTACCAAGCCTAGTCCAAACCAAATCCACTAAAGCCAGAGTTTTATGTAACGAGCTTGATTTTATATAACCAAGCTCAGTCCAATGAAATATTTTTTTATATAATATATATTTATAGATTATATTTAATAATTGTTTTGAAATTTTATAGTTTTACTTATTAGACTTTTAAATTCGATAATACTATATATTAAAAAATTTAAGTAAAGAATGTAATATTATATTTAGGGTTTAGACATATTCATTGTAAACTTTTTCTTTTTTTATTTCTATTCCGTCCACAAAAAAATTGAAAAGAAAAAATATTATAGGTCATTGATTGGTCTTGAAAATGACATTGGTAATCCAACCGAACTCATCTTGAGCTTGAAATTTAGAAATGTGGATTGAACTGGACTAGGATTGATAATTTTTTATGAAAAGCACGATGCATGAACCCAGCCTAGCTTGGCAATTGTCTCCATGCAACATGTCTCATTTCTCATTCGTTAACACTCAAATTACGTCCGAATGTGTTTCTTGGTAGAGGGGGACTGACAAAGTACTTCTAAAATTAAATGTACAAAATAATGGTAATATAAAAAATAACATATATATCCTATTACCCCCTATTATCCGATTTTACTTGTATTTAAATTGTAAGAATGGTTCCCAATTTCTGGGCTCAATAATTAAGGGGGAATATGACTTTTAAAGGTTTCCATGTTACTTTACATTTTAGGTATATAGATGCTCTTTTAGTGTTAATAAATATTATATAAAATTTTTTGTAAAAACTCAACATTTTTATATATAATAAAAAGTGAGGGTTAGCCCATTGTATTTTTTTAATTTCTTTTATCACCTAAATTGATTTATTTAATATACTGTCTCTTTATTAAAAAATTCTTGATAACTTCAAATTAAATGTTTCGGTTTAAGTGTATTAAATATATTTTTATATATATTTTATATTTATATTATTTCTACCAATTGGATGTGTACACCGTGAGGTCCTGGATTGGATACTCAACTTTTTTAAAACTATATTTTAAAAAAAATGCTTAACTTATTTTCGATACATTATATGTTTTTTTGTTATTTAATCTATTATTCGCATCAATTATCATTGGATGTTCCCATCACTGGGTTGACTTTACAATATTGTCAATGGTTTCAATATTAAGTAAGGATCAACATATAACTCCATTGAAATTAAGGTTGCTTCATTAATATAACGAGTATTTCATGCATGGGCGGCGGCAGGGTAAGGCAGAGAATGGTTACAACCCAACCCTAGCCACTGGAGTACACTACCGGAGTATTATGAAGTTCCAAATTAACCCTACCCTAATTCATGAAGTTGAGTTGCGGAGAATTGGGGGAGGAAGACGATGGGAAATTGGATTATGGGTTGAAATGCAATGTTTATAAATTGGGCTTTAACTTTTAATACCCAACTCTACTAATTAAAAAGAACTAGCCCACTAAAATCAGCCATTTTTATTTTTTTTTAATTTTATTTATTTCTATATTTTGGTTAAATGCATTTTATGCTTGGTTTTCAAATGACAACCTCACCCTTTTACTTTTTTACTTGTAAATTTCTTTGGTGGTTATTTATTATACTCAAATCAACCTAATGTTATAACAAAATCAGGATTATCGTGCAAAGACACAAAAGAATTATTTTGTTATTATAACCTTTCAGGTATTACATAATTAGTTTATACATCCTAATTAATAATTTGTAAATATTTTTATTGAATAATAATGTAAATATATTTTACTGAATTTTACTTGTTCAATTACTTAAAAAGAGCGTCCTAATAACATGAGGTGATGAAATTTCAACGTATTATGATGTTCATTAAGGGAAGATTAATTTATGAATTATTTATAATTTTTTAAACTAAATTTACAAGATAGCTATCTTGTAGCATTAAACAAATAAAATTAGTATTCTTGTTTATATTTTAGTTGAATTATAAATGTAATATTTTTTATCCTCCAACTGAATTTGTTTATCAATTGGCATCGTCGATTACAAGCTAAAATTTATGATCATCATCGCTAATGGATTGTCTCATCCAGCTCCACCCCATCTCTCACCCTGACACCGTCACTGATTTCATGTACATAATTAAACAATGTGAGATTTTAACATTATCCACTTACATGTAAAATATAATCTTACTTTTCAAAGTTGTTTAGATTCGACTCATATGAGAAATATAATTTTAATGTCTCCCCAATCAATCAGCTTATAGTAATAAACAATTGATAGCAAATGTGCCCATCTTTAGGACGGAGGAGGTGGTTAATGATAGTTATAGTCTTGTGCTAGGTATAGTCTAGTGTTGGTTTCATTTTCTGTTAAAAAAAACAATTCCGATAAATAATTAATTTATGATTAATCTACCATCAAATGTAATGCAAAAGGTTAAGTTGACATATAAAATTCATTATACTTTTTAGGTATAATATATCATTTGTCCCTAAATTTGTTTGTGAAAAGCATTTTGTCACTGTCATTCTGAAATTTTAGAAGTTCTAGATACTCATTGATCTTCTTTAAAGCGCATCGGTTTGCTCCTTCAATATCGCACATCAGTTTCTGATTAGTTTAACTTTTTAAGTATGCAGGTTTCTTGAGTTTTTTCTCTTCAATTAGAACTAACGTGTGACATTAAATGGCCAAATTGATGTACTTTTATAAATTCAGAGTGTTATTTAAAATTTTTGAAAATTCAATATGACATCAATTTTTAACACAAGTCAAGGGGATAAATGATGCATTTACCTAATTTCTTTTATTAAATTTTACATTTTCTTGTATTCACTCATTTACACAATTTAAGTTGGCTCTAATATGAGTTGAAATTCTAGTCAAACAGGCCATTCGGATTAAACTTTTGTTCTCCGCCTCTATAATAAATTGATACCATACCATATAAGCATCAGACCAAAAATTTCGATTGGATAGAGTATAATATTATTTGTGACAGTGACAATCAATGAATTTCCAACAGAAAAGGTAGTCTCTTCGAAGGCCTGAAAAAAATGTATAGTACTCAGCAAATTATTAGATTGTACAAACATGAGGTTGAATAACAATAAACAAATGAATGTAAGGTGTTCATTCAATTAAAATTAAAAATTAGATGCATCTTCTCACAAAATAAGATTTATTATCTGGAGTGCTTTAGAAATTCTGAAGTCAACTTGGCATAGGGAACATTTCCCTTGATTATAGAACAAGCAATAACTAGTTTTGTCCTTATTGCAGATAATTGTTCAATTTTGTAATAGAAGAAGTTGACATAGATAAAAATATTGTATAACAATTGCTTATGTATTGAATAAATATTCACTTTTACATATTAATTAGCACAATCAAATTTTGTTATCAAGATGATCTACTGCTGATACATTTCCAAATTTTCTTTCTGTCTTTAAAATTTTTCGTTCTAGCAAATGTTCCGTGAATTAAAATTTGAATTAAAGATATCGATGGAGATTAAGGATTGATGTAACAACATTTTAACAATTAATATCTATCTTCCAAAGACATTAAGAGAATATCTTTTTCTAATCCTAAACTACTTATAGAGATAGACCATGTATTAAGATTTTTTCAATTTGACAAAGAATGAGACCTTTAATTAGTTCAGGTCTTGTCATATACTTTTCTGTTTCCACTTTGACTTTGTTGAATGAATTAGGACTTAAATTAGAGGTTTCTAATTTAAGTGATTTGAACTTTCAACTATTTAAGATGATTGAGTATCATTTAACTAATTAATTAAACTAAAGATTTTCGATTTTACCTTGTTTTGATTTTATCAATTTGTTTGATTAATTATTCCAATATTTATAATTTTGTACACTTATATTTTGATTTTATCATACCTTTTACAAACCAATATCTTCTAATAAACTTGTTTAGTTGCCTATTTAATGAGTGTTGCATCCCTTTTTTCTTTTTCAAACCCTGATTTTAAATTAATTAATCTTTAAATATCCAATTTTAGAGTCTACTTTGTAATTTATATATCACTTTTATGTATATTAAAGCGACGAGTTCAATAAAACTCCAACAAAATATATACTTCAATGGAATATAAGGGCGTGATTTCAAGAATAGTTATCAATTATTATGTTTTCTCAATTTATTACATAAATTTTAATTTTTTCATGTCACACATGAATTGTCAATGACCCTTTATTCTGGTACATATGACCTTCAATTAGAAGTTTCTTTTGCAATTAATTTTCACTTTAATTCATCAATGATATCATTTGCTCAATTTCATATATAAATTAATGTCAAATATCAATTTTATGGCGGAAATTATCCGACGGATTGGCATTCGTCAGAAATTGTGACTCATCATTAATTATTCGTCGGGAAAATATGATGGTTCCGATGTCACTAGCTTAGGTGTTAGGAAATGTTGATGGTTTTAATGATGGTAAACGAAATGACAATCAATAAATATAGGCGGGATGGTTTCCCTCCCATCACTTTTCTTTTTTACGGAATCGCTTACATAATTGACGGTCACTATCTATAATTATTAAAATCAATTAAAAATAATTTATTTTTAATCTTAAAATATAAAAGCCAAATGCATTTTCTTACTTTTCTTAACTCTAAAACCCTAAACTCCTAACGAGGAGCTCAATGTTGATCCCTATATATCACTCTCTCCCTCCGGAGACTATACTAGTTTCATGTCTGTCTCAATTATTGAAATAATTTTTTTAATATTGATTTTAATAATTAGAGATAATGACAGTCAATTATGTTAACGACTCCATCAGATTGAAAAGAGATTGAGGGAAATCATCATAACTATTTTTTTAACGGACATTTCATTTACCTTCATTAAAACTGACATCAAATCCTGATAACAAAGCTAGTAGCATCATAACCATCATATTTTTCTGACGGTTAAATAATGATGGGTCACCGTTAGAATATTCTGACGGATGCCAATCCCTCAAATAAATTCATGTCATAAAATAAGTGTATAATATCACTAATTCATGTTGATAGCAAACACAAATTAAATTTGCGTATATTATTAAGAAAACATTGATATAGTTGATAAACTATGATAAAATTGAGCTACAGAATACCAAAATTGCATGTCATATACACCACAATAAAACGTTATCTACAAGTTAATGTACAATTTAATAGTGATTACTGATTATTGATCTGCCATGTGAAAAATTAGTTCTGCACCAGAAAAATTGAAATCAGGCCTACATTCCGTAAATCAAGTGAAACTTAAATTAATGGGATTTTTAAATTGATTTATAAAAAGTTCGTGCATTACATTATTTTATGACTTAATCTGCCTATTACAGAATATAAAATAAGTATTACTTTCTTATAGAGAAAAAAATAAATGTTATGAAAGGTGTATTGGAGTTGAATTTTATCCTTTAGTCTGTTATTTAATTATATTCAAATGCTGACTTTCCATTAAAAAGAATAAAGTAGCAACAATATATGTTGCTTTATATCAGCATAAAATGGAGAAAATCTGCCTGTAACCACCCAAAAGAAAGAGAGAAAACAGATTAGAAAAGGAATACATATGATTTTTTAATAGAGATAAGATTATAAGAACAACTTCCAACAAAAAAAATATATATATATACACACACACATATACATACATACATATACATATACATATACATGTACATGTACATACATACATATACATATATGTATGTCTGTATATATATGTATGTATATATGTATGTATGTATGTATGTATGTATATGTATGTATATATGTATATGTATATGTATATAAGTATATATGTATGTATATACACTACAAGAAACATGGTTATTTGTGACAACAATATATTTGTCATTAAAACTATTGTCATAAAAAGTTATTATTTATTACAATAAAATTTTTCCCGTCACAAAAATTTGATGTGAGATTTTTTGTTGTAAAATTGTCACATATAATAGATGTTTTGTGACAATATTTCATGATCGTTACTAATAGTATTTTGTGACAACTTATGTTGTAACCGAAGATCCAGAAAATGTGACAATAAAATATTTAACGTCACAAAAACTATTTTGGTGACCACATAAAAAACATGTTACAAAAAATTTTATTTTTTTGTGACAATAATTTTAATTTCAAACAGAAAATAATATAAAATATGTGACAAAAAAGATTTCTTGTCACAAAAAATATTTTGGTGACAACATTATAAACATGTTGCAAAAATTTTTTATTATTATTGTGGCAATAATTTAATTGGAAACCAAAAATATGTCAGCT
>CATIWQ010397419.1:0-12850 GCA_949673415.1 Euphorbia schlechtendalii
ATGTAACATTTAAATATTATTTTAAAAATTAAAAAATTAAAAAAATAAAATAATAATGTGGACCAAAGAAATCCCAACACCCTCGCTGGAATTTCCAGCGAGCCCGGTTTAACCTGGCCTGATTCCCTATAAATATCGAGACCTTTTTGGATCGAAGGGAGCTCGAAATTTTAGAGAAAAATCTAATTTTCAGAGGAAAAAACTGCAAAAATATTTTCTTTCAAATTTTTCTTTTATAATTTAAATCCAAAACACGTTTGAATTCCAAAACTTTGGATTTTCAAATCAAATTTCTTTCATCTATTTTCTTAAATCCTCAGATATTCTCGGACCTAAAACAAATTTAGAACCCTAGTCTGATTATCTTTTGAATAAATAAACGCTTATTTTCCATTCAAACCACAATTAAATCAAAATGAACAAGGAACACTCCCGGAGATCGTACGGATACGCCGAAGTGGTTTCTCTCTGAAAGGGTAAGCCTATGAGTTCCTAGAATTGCGAATTTTGTGCTCATCGTTTGCTGCTTCTTTTTATGATTTTATCTGTGAACTTAGAATTTTTATTATTATTCTAAATGTTGTAATAATCTGTAACTTCCTTATTAATGGAAATTCACATTAGAATACCCCACGAAGGGAATATAAATTATTCCCAGATAACAGGCCTCACATTTTGCCATGCGGTCATTTTCACTAATAAAAATTGACCAACATATGTGTAAATAAAAATGAACCATTTTTATTTAAAATAAGAACTTTAAACCATCGATGTTTTAATTAGGTCACACGGGCCTTCTCAAAATTAAATCGAACATATGTGTAAATATTGTGCCATATCCCGTAATAACCGTTGTGGATGTAGGTTAGATGTATGCCTAGGATTTTATTTTTCTTCGGGTATTGCAAATATTATTTTTGGGAAATGTAATTAATAGATTAGGCAGGTGGTTGCATCCCCCGAGGTTATGTAACATTTAATCTTTACTTTTCTGCGTTTCTTTACCACTTTATGTATGGATTTACAATTTTCTGCACATACGTTAAATCATGCATAATAACTTCAAAATGACTTAAGTGCGAATATGCACAATTAAGAAATACGGTTTTCTATAGATGTAATATAATGTGATCCAATAAGAAATAAGCAACTTATCTCGGACCCAAATCTCTGTGTCTTAGTGGACCGTCCCCCGGACGTTAAACCTCAAAGGACTCTAATTCCTGGAAAGAGCTAATCCAGGTGGCGATTCCACACTAAGAGACGGCGGATTCAGATTTGATCGATCTAAAAATGTTCTCGCTTTCTCAATCAATCTTTTTCGAGTCCCCGACCTGGTACTTTTTCAAACACCCAGGTGCACCGCGCCTCTCATCTCCGCGCGCTCTCGGCCCATCGCTCCGTGTTGTCCGCTCACAGGAGCACCGACCGCAAAATTGGCAATGTGCTCAAGGAAGTTGAAACTACCAAGGACATAGGCCATAACATGGTAAAAGTTTTAGAGACCATGTCAAAGTTCTTGATGAATCATGATAATAAACAAAATCAAATGGTGAAGCTGCTGACGGACATATCTTCCAAGGTGGATAAGAAGCATGTGCTAAATCTCAACTCTCTTCATTCCAAGATAGACAATATCAACAGAGAAGTCAATGAGAACAGAGAAGCAAAAATCTCTTCCTCTCAAAAGTTTCTAATTTCTGCTATGGGCAAGATTTTTCCTGAGATGCCGACTCCAAGCATTCCACCTACTGAATCACCCTGCCCAGAGACTGGTATGACCATTTATGCCAAACTGAATGTCATTAAGGCCAAGGTGGAAGATCTGCTGAAGAATATTAAGACTCTGGTCAGAACTGGTGAATTGGATGCTAAGGATATTTATTACACAGCTCGTTGTATATCATCAATTAGACCCAAGATCCTTAACGTGGAAGCGCAATTGAAGATTGCACTCTCTGCAGTAGATTTCAGAGCTCTGCTTCAATGCTTTCAATCGTTCACGTGCAAAGGATTCGATCAGATAACACACCTTTCCAAATGTTACCATCTTCTTCTGAGCAAGCTTACTGATCAGGAGTTCTTAACTTCAAAAGGCAAGTAGCTGCTGGGGAAAGAGATATCCTTGTAGATAATTGGATAACAAGAGGACTTCCAAGCTGCACTTGATACCTTTAATGTCTGCCTGGAATGAATTGTGAAGGGTCAGATATAAAAGGGGGAGAAAGGTAGCTGAAGATGCTCTCAGAATGGCGAATCTCAATAAGGGATCTCTTCATAGGTGACCTCAGTATCCTCCATCTACTACACATCATCAAATAACCTTAGCAGTAACCTCTAAAGCCAAATCAAGACAATACTGGATCTTCCTCTTCCAAAAGCTGAAAATAAGCCATGTACTTAATAGTAGTAGATAGACTTGTAATAGGATTTCTAATTGTAACCTTAGTTCTGAACATAAATTATGTACTGACTGTGTATTTTGATTAATGAAATTATAAGTTCTATCTCAAGTTAAGAACTTCTTAACTTTAAATTCTTAAGCTGTATGTATGTTTCTGTTGTGAGTTGATAATATAATGCAGGAATTGATACAAAGATACCAACTTTAAAGAAAAGCTGAAGTAAGACAAAATCCCAAAATGAAGAAATGTTCTATAAGTATGGGGGAGCTGAGCTGCTTGAAGAAGACTCACTCAGTATGGGGGAGTTCAAGCTAATTAAGGGAAGTCACTCAGCATGGGGGAGTCTTGTATCACTTTCCAGGTATTCTTAATATCTTTAAGCTATCTTATTTAATTAATCTCTTCTACTACCTAGTTTTCTATCTGTCCAAAATGGGGGAGATTGTTGAACCCAAGTTAACAGTACTTCACAGTACTTAAACGTTTTGGAAATAGCAAACTGTCTATGATAGTGAAATAAATTGACTACTAAGTATACTCTTAATTATGAAGCTAACTTGAGTTTGTTTAAGGAAAAATAACTCAATTTGCTGAGTAATTAATTAAGTTACGGCTTAGAGTATGGAAATCTGAGTCTATGTTGAGTACTACATAGTTTAGAAACATATCAACTCAGCTGTGTTGAGTTAGCTTTTATTAATTAAAAGCTATATTGATTGACACTTAGAGAAATAAATGACACTTGTGCTGCTAACGTGCTCTATGAGAAACAAAATATTCTTCAAATGCTTTTCAAGTTAAAAGCGTTGAAATTAAAGAAGATTTCCAGTGGTCCACACAAGATAAAAGGTGTCAGTACGGAATGTTAAAGATTCCTCACTAAAGTCCAAGGCAAAAAGAATTCTCTATCATGCGCCGTTTCTCAGTATCTCCGCGCAACTCTCCAAGCATCAATAATGTCAACCAATCTCAAGATTTCATGTTGCATTTCGCACGTCTCTCTATCAGATTGATTTACTTGAAGACAAACGGGATTTTATCAACGGAATTTTATCGCACCTCAACGTTCAAAATTTCTATCTCTAAACATCTTGGAATCTGTCTCCATCAGGAAAATTCGAAAGATATGAAGAGAAGAGAAATTGAAGAACTGCAAGGATGAAAAGTTTGCAACGGTTACTTCGCAAAGCTTCAAGTATAAATAGAAGACTAGAGCAGATGTTCAAACTTGGTGAATCACCTCGAATTTCTTTAAGAGCTAAAACTCGGCACAAATACTCCTAGCTTCAAGAAATTCCAAATTCAAGCAATCAGCAAACAACCATTATTCTAATCTATTTGTAACAGTGAGAATTACTCTTATATTTAACCTTGTAAGGATTCAACAGTTTATAAGTTGAATTCAGTTCGCAACCTGTTTATACAAATCTGAGTATCAGTTTAGGAAGGGTACCTAAATTGAGTTGGGTGGTAGTTAGAAAGAAATGTACTTTCTGTAAAAAGTGCCTACCCTTTGTAAAGGCTGCTCCCCCTAAGTAAGGAACGAACACTAGTGGATTAAAGCTCGAAGAAGGTATCCGGGGACTGGAGGTAGGCTAAAAACTCAAGTGTTGAAGTTCTAACTTTAGCTTTTTGCCTTAATCACGTTCTCCTCATTCATCATTCTTTCTGTTTCATCGTTTTGCTTGAAAAACCAATCTGATCTGAGTAGAGTACTCAGCAAGAGATTGAAGATAAATTATGTCAGCTAAGCTGAGCAGTTTATAAATTTTTAGACCAACTCAGCACTCAGCACGCGCATCTAAAAACTTTAATTTGGTAAATATTTTTATAAATCCAAAAAGTAAACAAGAATAACATTCACCCCCCTCTGCTGTGTATATTAGCCGTCTAGGGACCAACAACAACGCCTACCAACAAGAAATATGGAAGTTCCTTTCAGTTATGAGGATCTACTAATACAATTTTATAAATTAAAATTAAAAAGTTCGTAATTCCAAAATTCAAATAAAATGGGTTAAATAAAAAGAGACTTTATTTAATATATTTTTAAATTTTTATTATAGTATATAAAATTTCAGTTCAGTTACCATAATTTTTTCCACACTAAAATCAAATCGAACCGAAAACCGAAATATTTAACTATTTATACACCGAATCAAACCGAATTTTCAAAACAATCGAACCAAATTTATAATTCGGTTTGGTTCGGTTCGGTTCGGTAATTCGTTACCAAACCATTTGCACACTCCTATATTCAGTTGAAACTTAAATTCATAACATCATTGAGTTCCCTCTCCAATTTGTTTTTATTAATTCATTATTTTACTAACCACTAGGTTTTAGTCTAGTGATTACCACCTCTTAAAAAATCCAAGAAGTTCTGGGTTATAAGTTTTGACCCCACAATCAACAAAATTGATAAAAAAATTTCTCGTAATACTAAACAAAATTTATTATTTTATCCAATTTATACGTATCAAAATAATTTTGATTGTTTAATTAGAAACATACCCATAGAATGTTGATATATTTTGGATTTGTGTAATTTGTTTGCTTTTTGTTTAGTATTCTACATTAATTGATCGAAAACTTTGTAGTGAGAGACTTTGATTTCAAGTAAAATTCAAAATATTGTTTGTGGTTACAATATCAGAAGTAAGTTTTTGTATTATTTTTATCAAAACGGAGTCAGTAGTTTCAATATGTAAATAAAAGAGGGAATTCAGATGTTAATTTTATCACAACAAATTATAATCTTATCCATTTCAAGTTCATAAAATTTTGCAGTTAAATAAAAATAAATAAGATAAATTTTGAAATTATAAAAGTGCAATTTTAAACTAATCAGATATAGTCTAATTGATACATTTACAATTTACAAGAGGTAGAACTGGAAAGGAAAGGAGTTGAGAAATTACACTTAACTTAGACTTAGAAAATTTTGTTTTGTATAGAATAGCAAAACAAAACATGATTAATGGATAGCATGACCATGATTCGAATCCTGCTAACTGCAATTGCTTAAAAAAAAACAATTTTAAAAAACTTTAAAATATTATAAATATGTTTTATAAATGTTTTTTCATAATCAAACCCACAAATTTTGTAAAATGAGCCTTAAGGAACCCTGACATAAAAATATTTATATGTGAAAACATGTTAATTCTAACCAACAACTAATATCTATGTTGATAATTATGATACAAACATTTGGGCCATTATTTTTAAAAATTTAAATTCATAACTCATATCTCAAAATAATTTGTTTTCAATTTATCGCCTGTAATGTCTACCTTTACATTGAAGTTTTTTAAAGAAAGCATTTCCGCCAAACCCTTAACAATTCAATAGGGCTCTACTTGTCAATTTCTCTTCTCCCCTAACATAATATCCTTTTCAGACCCTTAACTCATTTTAAGTGCAACTACAAACTACTCAGTTTAAGTGCAACTAAAAACCCCCGTCAATCATTAGTAGATCTGACAGCACAACTTGTAAGAGCATGTGAGATAAATTGTTTGATGTCACGGATCATAGATTGATTGATGTGATATCTAGTTTGCTGAGTCTTAAAAATTTATTGCCCTAATTTCCAACATACACGTCTAGTTGTTTATTGTCTAGTTTGAAATTGTGAAAGGAGCTTTTTGAATATCAATGGTCTAATTCTTACTAAAACAATTGCAATCTGACCCCATGTATGCACGGTTATTTGGCGGAACTCATTCATCTATTTGACAACTGGTGTATTTTAAATTTTTATTTAGTGGCATTTGCCCTTATCGTCGAAATTTAATTAATGGTAACCATTTGTATACAATGGAAAAAAAAAAGCTAATTATATAATATAAGAATCAAATGATTAATATGATCTGATTTACACGTAATTTTCCTAACATAGCGTAATTGCAAAATTTTTGAAAGGTAATGCATCGTGAACTCCTTTAACTTGGAATTAAAAGTTTGATGTCACCCTCAACTCTAAAAGATTCAGATAATTCCCTCGTATTGGCAGGAGTAACCAAGTAAGCACTTGAAGTCAACTATACACCACTCACATTACGGAGAGTGTACTACACTATCTTCCACATGGCGGATTTGAAAAGTCAATCCTATAACATTATATCACAAAGCATAAAAAAAAGGTTATTACAATAATTCAAATTGTACATGTTAGTTTCTATTTATCATTTTCTTAATTCATCACCGGAACAACCCATTGTCGGAACAACTAATTACAACTTCATTGACAGAGAGGTTTCTAACCTAGTAATGACTGAAGGTGAAAAATTGTTTGAATCTAAGATTACAACGGATGAACAACGCCAAGGTGATGGTGGGTACGTTTTCGGTGTTGCCGCCGGCATTAAAAGTAGTATGTAGTCGGAAATAAAAAAATTCATTAAATCACAACCCAAAACACCCAACTCTCAATGGGTTGTTGCGACTCAAATGAAAGTGGGATTTTCAATTCTAATGAGCATTGCATATTAGAAATTAAAGATTACACGGAGAAAAATCTAGTTAATTTGAAGCAGGAGATGAAGAATAAGCGATAATGGAAATTACATGATAAGATAACGTTAAATTGAAAGGATTTTTTTTCTTAAAAATTGGAATAAACGTGCCTAAAAAATCATTAAGTGCTACGTGGACTACCAACTTTGCTTTAAGAGGTTAATTAATTCATTTTTTTCCAATATGAGAGAACCATCTAGATCTTTTACAAGTTAAGAGTGATATTTAACTTTAATGACAAGTTGAGTGTAGCGATGATATATTTAACCTTTATAAAATAACAGAAAATGATGAACATTTACTGTAATGTAAAAGCATTCATTGATAAACATCTATAAACATCAAAACATGGAATCTTAGCGTATGATTACGTGAACTCTCTCCCCACATCAAATCACCATTTCCCTTCAAAGCATTTATTGATTGACTTGTAATTCCTCCCAATATTATTTTTATTAATAATTTCCCCTTCAAATGGGAAATTTCACATTTCCAAAACTTGACACGAATTGCCCAAATGTTTCACCTTTTCTGGTATCTTGTCGCCCTCCTTTGGTACGCCGCCGACGCCATCCCGCCGGCGCCGGTGGTCCAATGCAACACCACTCTCTGCACCCTCTACAACTCCTACGGCGTTTGGAACGACAGAAAGGCCTGTACTTTCCCCAATGTCACCTTCCCTAAAACCGAACAAGACTTGCTTTCCGCCGTCGCCTTTGCCAATAAACACCGCCTCAAACTCAAAGTAGTCAGCCGCTTTTCCCACACAATTCCCAAATTGGCTTGCCCTGATTCAAATTCCTTGCTAATCAGCACATTGAACTACAATTCCGCCATTGAAATCGACAAGCCCAATCTCTCAGTCACAGCCGACGCCGGAGTCGGCCTGAGAGAACTCATCGATCGAGTTGAGTCCGCCGGATTGAGCTTGGTATCGGCGCCGTATTGGGAAGGGGTGAGCGTCGGCGGACTTATTAGCACCGGATCACACGGCAGCTCGTGGTGGGGGAAAGGCGGAGCAGTTCACGATCATGTAATCGGGATTAGCCTGGTAGTTCCGGCGACTGAATCGGAAGGATTCGCAAAAGTTATCAGAATTGGGCCAAAAGATCCTCTGATTAACGCAGCTAAAGTATCACTGGGAATGCTGGGAGTGATCTCAAAGGTTAGCCATAAAGTACATTACTTTAACGTGTTTTTCTGCCCTAATTCTGAATCGGACCGAAAACTGAGAAATTAATGGTGGAATTGAAGGTGAAATTGTCGTTGGAGGCCGGATTCAAGAGAAGCGTAACGTATAATTTCACGAAAGATGATGAAATAGAGGAATTGATAGAGAATCATGGGAAGGAATATGAGTTTGGGGATGTAACATGGTATCCGTCGAGGCGTACGGCGGTTTACAGATATGATAGCAGAGTTCCGGTGGATGCCGCCGGCGATGGAGTTTTCGATTTTCTTGGATTTCAGGCCAATTCTATTCTTGTTTCTCAATCGACAAGAGCAGCAGGTAATTACTGCCTTGCCACTGTCATATTTGTCTGGTACGGTCGTTTTGTATCAATTTAAATTAGATTTACAAACTATCAATAATTTTGTTATAGTGATATAGAAAAAAATAGGGTGCCACATGTTCAAAATGAAGAACAACGTAAATTTACTACTAATAAATTACTGTATAAAAACATCACTCGTGCTGACATAAATGTATTTTTACATTTAAAGTGAAATTACTGGTTGTATTTAGTTGAACTGTGTGATAGTATCTTGATCCGAACTTAAGTTGTAAGGAGAGTTCCATTACTCCTAATCTAACCCATCGTAATTGAAATTCAGATTGATGGTTTTAATCAAAAAAAAAAAGTCACCTCATAGGTAATATAAAGCTTCAAACCTAAAGTGATATTTCATACTAGTATTTGTGATCATTGAATATACAAATATTAAGAAAATGTTAAATATTATGTTTTGACTTAGTATATGGGGTCAAATCGGTCCAAAATTACGCATTAGACTAAAAACTTTAATAATATCAGTCAAAAATGTTAATTTTGGAATAATTTAATCTAAAACCCAAATGGCATTGCCAAATAAATTATTAATTGAACTGATTATGTATCAAATAATTGATCCTATATTTTCTTGTGTTCTTGTTAAAATTTTGTAACAAGCAACATATTTTTATGCAGAGAAAGCATTGGAAAAAGCAAGAAATGTGAATGGGAAGTGTTTGTTAGCAAACTCCTTTGTTGGATTCAAGAAATTAGTAGCCAATGGATTAAAGAACAACCTAATCTTCACAGGATACCCTGTAATTGGCCACCAGGGAAAAATCCAAACTTCAGGTTCTTGCTTATATTCACCCGCATCGAGAATCGACACATCCTGCGCTTGGGATCCAAGAATCAACGCCCTCTTCTTCTACGAATCAAACGCGATCTTTCCTGCCTCAAAATTCCCCGATTTCATCAAAGACTTGAAAAAACTTAGAGACCTTAATCCCGACAATTTCTGTGGGGTTGACATCTATAACGGAATCTTGATAAGGTTCATAAAAGCGTCCGACGCGTATTTAGGGCAATCTGAAGACTCCATAGTAATCGATTTCAACTATTATCGAGCTAACGATCCCTTAATGCCGCGGTTAAATGAAGACATATGGGAAGAAGTGGAGCAAATCGCGTTTTTTAAGTACAAGGCGAAGCCACATTGGGCCAAAAACAGGAACTTGGCATTCGTTGATGTGAAAAGCAAGTATCCGAATTTCGGGAAATTTATGGAAGCGAAGAAGAAGTTAGACCCGGGGAATACGTTTTCAAGTGAATGGTCGGATGAGATATTGTTCGGAAAAGGAGAGGCGAAAATGGCGGACGGATGTGCCCTTGAAGGGCAATGTATATGCAGAGAAGATAGGCATTGTAGCCCTGAAAATGGGTATTTTTGCAGACAAGGACTTGTTTTTAAAGAAGCCAGGGTCTGCAGGTATTCGACTACTCCTTCGGAGTGACGGTGCCAGGATAAGAACTGGGGTAAGGGCATTATGGCCGTGACCGCCAACTATAAATTCCGGTTTATTGCATCTTGATTGTTCATCTCATTGTTTCTTAAAATTGTATTTTAAGTACACATCTCAAATTGGAGGTGGGAAGTTCTGGATTCGATACCTAGCTTCTTCAAAAATTTAAATTCTTCCAAAATATTTAAGATTTTCAATTTGATGTGAAATAAACATTGTAATAAGTTTTATGATTCTAAATTTAATACTGATGGAAATATAAATCAGATGATGTTTCTACCAAGGACAACATCCTGAAATGCAGCAATATATGTGATAGGTTTTAAATCTCTGCCCCCATTAACCCGTGAGGCAGCTAAAATATATGATGAATAAATGCAAATTTACATTAAAATTATTGAAAATGAGAGAGAAATATGGATAGAGTAGAGAAGATATTTAAGCAATTTTGAAAGGGATTGTGTCGAAGGTACACAAGAATTGATGGCCTAATTTACAAATATTAAAATTTGTGATCTCTATTTGAGTTTTATTTCAAGTAATTGATTGAACACTGACTAGTGATAATTTTTAAAGGATAAAAGCGTAAATTTCAAAAACATTTCTTGTACTTTGATTATTTTGTAAAAGAATTTTATGGAATTTTTCTTTGTAAAATAATATTTGTAGTTTCAAAAATTTGTAAATAAAAAGAATATTTTTTTCATCTAAAGTAGTGTTGCAGAAGGTATTACAATAAATTAACCATTCCTATAAATTAACATTATTAATTAAGAATTATTCATCAAATTTTTATTAATTTCAAATTATTCATTTTATTATGATTTATTAAAGTTGCCAATCACATTTTAATTGATAAAAAATATTTTTACTTTTTAAAAAATTCTAAAATTATAAAAGTTACCAATTAACTTTTAAAAAAAGTATTGTATTATTATGAACTACGTTGCAAAATTTCAGTCAAAATAAACAAGATTACGTAATTTCAAATTGAAAATCATGTTTTTGCTAACTTTTGAAATCACATCCATCTATGAAAAAAATTCTACAAATCATTTTACAAATCAATCAAACTACAAGACATGTTTTTTAAATATATCCTAAATCAAATAAATTTCTTTTTGTTACATATTATTTTTTGAATGAAAAATATGATATATGACATCTCAATAAATACCACAAATTTTATTTTGATAAATATCATATATGTTTTCCAAAATTCATCGTTAACACCAAGTTAGACCTCAAATCACAATCCCACATAAATTTCTTTCTTTTAAGATAAGTGATTTTTATTTTACTTTTTCTTTGTTTTCACTATGAGGTGTCCTAGATGGGTTTCAAGTGTGTCACTTTTAAGCCATTTTCATATCCCGATTAATTCTTGATCGTCAATTTTTGGGTGCTTCAAAGGGCAAGACCGCTAACTCTAAGATTTAAGGTTGCTCTATACACATGCATCACTTAGATTCGATTCCTTGTGAATGTTTAAGGATAGACTGGTCTCTACCAACTACTACTAGACCACACCCTTGAGGTTACAATAAATTATTTTAAATTTGATCAAATAGATAAAAAGGTCAAGTTTTGTAAAGGTCAAATACATCAACAGCTCTTCCAACTTATCATGTTTCGCCTACTGCCCCTTGAACAATGAAAAAGGTTCACGTAGCTCCCTCAATTTTGAAAAAATGTATCAGTTTGTTCTTTGGATATCATGTATCAACTTTTAATTAGAGATATAAAATCTATACATCTTTAAAAAGTTAAACCAATAAAAAAACAGATACATGACATTCAAGGGTAAATTTATGCACTTTTGCAAAATTGAGAAAGGTATGAGAACCTTTTTAAAATTCAAGTGAATAAAAGTCAAAATGATACGATATCCTTTTGTAAATAAAATGAAAGTTAGAGTAGCAAAATGAGAAGAGTTGTAGCAAAGCTAAAGGGAAGCTAATCGTCATTAACAATTTGCAGTTTGTATAATTAGTTTGTTAACTATTGTAACAAACTCCCTGAATTCATATTCAGTTGAATTATATTTAGATTCTAACAAATAATCATCTGAAAGTACGTATAAAAATTAATAAACAAAATATTGAATGATATTATTGAAAACAATAGATAAATTGTTACCATGTAATAATAGAACCGAACAATGAATTAACTAATAAGCACATATCAAAAAAAAATTTATTCTCTATATTTCAGGGTTTGCATTAGCATTTAAAATTTTGATATCATATTGAAATGTTAAGTCAACATTAATATATTAGATTGTTTTACATTGTACGTGTTTGCTTATAAATAACTTTCAGTTTTAGCTTATTTTCAAGAAATTGGAGTTCTTTTTATTTACTTTACAAGGAGCTTATAAGTAATTAAAGTATTTGATAAAAAAAGACTTGTAAAAAACTTACACATATAACAAATAACTATTTAGCACAGTCGTGATGGCGCGATTCAGAAATATATAAAGATCAATAATGAAACATGGTAAAACATCAATCAATTTTAATATCTGCACAAATAACCACTTTTCTAGCTTTAGTTTAAAAAATATTTTTTTCACCCCTCTTGTAACTTTCATGTATATATCAATTATAATTAAAACATATATACTTATCAATTTTATTCATTAAATAAATATAGAGTTAATGTAAAATTCTCTAAGTACCCGAGTACGTGGTAGTTTGGTTTACAATTTATATCATCAACTATATCGTTATCTACACCTATTCCTTAAACGGCTCTTCAGCAGTGAAATACTTTTCAACACAGCAGATTTGGGAAAAAACAAAAAACAATGGAAATCATATATAGTTTGGTAACTATATATTTTTTGTTACAATAATCATGCATTTGTATAGCAACTATAGCATTTGTTGCAACAATTTTATATATA
>CATIWQ010397438.1:0-18807 GCA_949673415.1 Euphorbia schlechtendalii
CTAGTAACCAGGTACTGACTCTTCCATAGGGCATTAATTACCGCAAGAAAAGAAAAGTGAAAAAGAAGATAAAAATAGAAAAAGAAAGAAAAAAAATAAATATATATATATATATTATTTATTGCTTAGACGACTTGTAAACAACCACAGAGGGGGGGTGAATGCGAATTACTTTTAAGATTTGTGAAATTCTATTTCACCAAGCATATGCATGCTGAGTTACGATATAAAACTAAATAAACTGCTCAACTCTGCTGAAACAATTTATCTACAATCTGCTACTGAATACTCGACTCAGCAAGGATATGTTTTTCAAGCAAAGTAAAAGCTAAGAAAGTAAGTTTAGAACTTTAACACCTGAATATTATCCTAGTTAGACCCCAAGCCTACCTCCAATCTCCAGATATCTTTTCCGAGCTTTAATCCACTAGTGTTCGTTCCTTACTCTAGCAGAGCAGCCTT
Source organism: Euphorbia schlechtendalii (assembly GCA_949673415.1). NCBI lineage: Eukaryota > Viridiplantae > Streptophyta > Magnoliopsida > Malpighiales > Euphorbiaceae > Euphorbia > Euphorbia schlechtendalii. Next base: position 463 of record CATIWQ010397438.1, read on the forward strand.
TACAGCGGGTAGAAATGATTTTACAGAAAGTACCTTCCTTCCTAACTACTTCTAGACTTAGTTTGGGTAACCTTCCCAAACTGACACTCAGATTTGAATGAAAAGATTGTGAACTGAATTCAACTTATAGAAACGTTGAATCCTTACAATGCTAAATCTAAGTAACTCTCTCTATTACAAACAGATTTGGAATTGATGTTTGTTAAATGCTTGAGTTTGGAATTTCTTGAAGCTGAAAGTAATTTTGTAGAGTTTCAGCTCTAAAAGAAATTCAACGTGATTCACCAAGTTTGAACGTCTGCTTCAGTCCTCTATTTATAGTTAAAGCTTTGTGAGGTAACCTTTGCAAACTTTTCGAGGTCGTTGATCTTCAATTTCTCTTCTCTTCATATCTTTCGAATCTTCCTGCTAGAGATAGATTCCAAGATGTTTAGAGATAGAAATTTGAATGTTGAGGTGTGATAAAATTCCATTGACAAAATCTCTTTTTATCTTCAAGCAATTTGGTTGAGAGAGGCACGTGATAATGCAACGTGGAATTTTCAGATTGGTTGAATTGCTGACATTGGCAGAGACGTGCGGAGACACTGGAAAAGAATGCATGTCTGATGATTCCTTTTATCTTGGACTTTAGTGAGGGAATCCCGACATTCTGTACTGACACCTTTTATCTTGTGAGGACCACTATAAATCTTCCTTAATTTCAGCACTATTTAACCTAAATATTATCTAAGGAATATTTCGTTTCTCATAGAATTTATTAGTAGCACGTGTGTCATTTAATATCTCAGTGTCAAAGAAGATAGCTTTTAATTAATAAAAGCTAACTCAGCACAGCTGAGTTGATATACCTCTAAACTACGTAGTACTCAGCACAGACTCAACTTTTCCTACTCTAAGCCATAACTTAATTAATTAGTCAGCAAAACTGAGTTGTTTTCCCTTAAACAAGCTCTATTCAGCTTCATTAATTAAGAGTATACTTAGTACTCAATTAGTTTCACTATCCTAGATAGTTTGCTATTTCCAAAACATTAAAGTACTCTGAGGTGTTATTATCTTGGGTTGTACAATCTCCCCATTTTGGATAGATAGACCAGGTAGTAGAATAATTTAATTGAATAAATCGTTTAGAGATATTAGAAATACCTAAAAAGTGATGTAAGACTCCCTTGTGCTTATTGACTTTCCTTAGTCAACTTGAACTCCCCCATACTAAGTGAATCTTATTCAAGTAGCTCAGCTCCCCCATACTTAGAGGATTTTTCTTCACTTGGGACTTCATCTTACTTTAGCTTTACTTCAAGGTTAGTCTCTTGTATGATTTCCTGCATAACATTTTCAATATACAATAGAAACATACATATAGCATAAAAATAAAGTTAAGAATATCTTAACTTGAGGTGTGAACTTGTAACTTTTTATTAATACCAAAATGACTTAGTCATTACATTATTTATGTCCTGAACTAAGATTACATACTGAAGCCCTATTACAAGTTCTTGGAAAAAATACAAATAATATAGCCTATACTACTTTCTATGTACAGAAGAGGAAGAGCCAACAATCTTGTCTTTGTTGGATTTTAGATGTTGCTGCTAGGGAGGCTTGTGATGAAACAGTTGCCTTGGTAGAGTTCCCTTATTAACATTCACCATTCAAAGAGCATCTTCAGCTACCTTCTTCCCCTTTGCTATCTAACCTTGCACAATTGGTTCAAGGCAGGTATTAAAGGTATCGAGGGCATCCCTGAAGTTCTCTTACTGGCCTATGATCTGCTAGGATATCTCTTGCTCTAGTTTCTTTTTACCTTCAGTGATAAGAAAGTCTTGATCATTAAGCTCACTAAGAAAAAGATGGTGACATCTAGAGAGGTTAGCAATCTGCTCAAATCCTTGACACATGAACTATTTAAAGCATTGAAGAAGGCCTCGGAAGTCCGTCAGTGCTATCTTCAGTTTAATCTCAATATCAAAGACCTTGGGACCTATGGATGATATGCAGTGTAATCAATGTCCTTTGCATCCAGCTCACCTATCTTCATTAAAGTACCAACATTCTTCTGCAGGTCTTCCACTTTGAGCTTGATGACTTTCATCTTGGTGTTAATAGTCATGCCAGTCTCAAGGCAAAGCAATTCTGTAGCAGGCAAACTTGGAGTTGGCATGCCTAGAAAAATCTTCCCTTTGGCAGAAACTAAAAACTTCAACGAAGAGGAGACCTTCTTAGTTACGTGCTCATTGACCTCGCACTGGATGGTGTCTATTTTGGTGTGCAGAGGGTCAAGGTTTACGACAGGGGCCTAATCCATTTTTTATCAAATTATCTTCAGTAGCTTCACCATTTCATCCTACTTGTTGTCCTGGAGAAGCAAGAACTTGGACTGTGCTTCAACCAGCTTCGTTATACTATGGCCAATATCTTTGGATGTTTCCACCTCTTTCAAGACATTCTCAATCTTGTGGTCGGCCTGTCTCTTTATTTTGGCCTACTCCTCACCTAGTTTATGGATCTATATCACTTGAGTATCCATTTTGGTACCCAGGAGACTCAGCTGCTCAGTAGCAACATCCACACTACCCTTTATCTTTCCTACAATAGAATTAGCCATTGCAGTAGACATGGGGATAGACGTGATTGCCACCCCAAATCGGGCTGCAGAATCTGTTAACCCTGTGAGTATCAAGGCCATCTTATCCACCAAACTTTTGGCACTCTCTTTTTCCAAATGAACTTAAATAGCCAATAAGGTACCTTGGATCCTCTCAAACTCTTCAAAGTATAGAGATTCACTAGGCACACTTATGTGCTATTCGAACTTAGGTAATTTTGCCTTTAGTCTAAATGATAAGTCTGTAAATTCATGAGCAAGTAGCACTTTACTTACTGCTCCCTCTAACTCAGCAATCATCTTGAGTATATGGAATTTCTTCCTAGCTAACTCTCTAATTTTCATCAAGGAATGGCACTCTACTAGGTCCAGTTGCTTCATAGGCTATAAAATTTGCCTTAGTAGTCTGACCACTTGCTTTTCCATGCTGAGCGTAATTCTCAGCATTGGGAACTTCCCTAACCAAAGAGGTTAAGGGAGTAGAAGGTGGGTTTGAAGAAGAGGGTGTTTCAGAAGTTTATACATTTGAAGAAGGTTTGGCAATGTTTTAGTTGAGTAGAATAGAAGGTATAATGGATTTACAAGGAACGGTTTGAGACTGGGAATTTACAGGAGAAGAATGAGAAGCAGGATTATTTACTGGGGAATGACTCGGAGAGAATGAGTCAGTACTCTTTGTATAATATATAGGAATTGATTGGTGGGTCTGCATGATAGAAGGATTGAATAGATAAATGTATGAACAGACTAGAGAAAATGTAAAATATATAGATATTTCTTAAGAACAAGTTTAGTAGAGAAAAACATGCAAAATCATCAAGAATATTTTGTACACTAAATAACTTCAACAAATATGGTTCTAGATGCCCTGATATTCAATAAATCACCGCAGAGCAACAAATGAGATGACTTTTCTAAATCTAGGGTAAACGAATTATGACACTTATAAGAACCTGGATGACAATATAACTATGGTTAGTACAGGTCGCTCTCACATAGACATATTTAGCAAGTTACCATTCCAAAAGTGTTGGCTCACTAAACACCTGTTATAATCACAGATCCAGTGATTATACACAATCTTGTTAACCCCGAAATCACTCTTAAAGTTAACTCGAAAGCATATAACTTGATTAATATAAATGACGCAAGATGAAATATTTGTTATGACACATAGACATATCATAAACTTTGAAATAGAAAGTATAAGCAAAAAAAAACTAAAGTTGTAAGGTATGCAAGTGAAAGCTAAAGTTGATCAAATCGTATCCACTCTTTAATGGGAGTTGTCAAATCCCGCAATTCCTGTGTCTAGATTGAAATCGGTTTCGACTCGTACAAAACCTCCGCTAGGATGCTATTCTTTGTGAATATCGAACAAAAGAATGTTGAAGAATAAAAACTTCTATTGATAAGTGCTTTGCAATTACACTCATACAACAAATGCTCAAATTTGTGTAGAAATATAATAATCGAAATAAGAATCGAATCACTTATTTATTTTTCTCACTAAGACTTTAAATGTAGCGAAATCTAGATATTTTCACTCTCTATCTATGCACCCATACTATCATTCAATGCCCACTACTCATGCCACACACCATTCATATCACTATCCATGAAATTGGTTGGGTTTAAACCCTATTTATAGAGTGTGAAGGTTTATGTCTATCCATATGAAGAGTCGTGTCTATTGGTGAAGGGTTACATCACTTCAATATGATTGGATGCAAAGATTCACCCTCATCCACAATGGAAAGGCACCTTTTCATGATTGGTCTACTTCCAAAAGGTGTCTTTTCATCCAGTAGTTGATGACGGTTGATCCTTCTTATCTAGTAGTTGGTAGTTGAGAAGAGATAACCAATAACCGTCATAAGTCACGATCGTGAATTACATGTCACGATCGTGAATAATCATTTGAACTTTTCTGCTTATGAAGAGTAATAAGTCACGACCGTGAATGGGTGTCACGATCGTGACATGCCTTTTTCTTCATGTTTCTTCTTTACAACTTTGCCAATCTTTGAGAACTGCGATCCTAAGCCAAATCCTTGTGTTCCATGCATCTTTTTGCACCTTTTTTACTCTTTTTACATAGAATTCCACTTTTGATCATTTAACTCCCAAGATTCACCTAGTTTCTACATTTGTATAAAAAACAACTACATACCATGTGAAATCTTTTATATGAAGTATAAAATGAAACAAAATCATATCATTTTATAGGTAAAATTATCATGATAATAAGTGTAATTATATATTTATTAGGAGAATATGTAGTTGGTTTTTTAGAATCTACAAGCGTAGAAACTGAGGGATATGAAGGATTTGCAAGAGAGGAAGTGGTTTTGGGATTTACAGAAGAAGAGGGGTAGGAACTTTAGGAACCCCTTGGTTAGCTATTTGATCCAAGGATGGGCCAGCTTGAGGTTGCTCATGCTGAGTTGAGGATTCCACAACATGAGTAGAAGAGGGTGTGGGGATGTTGGGTTCCTAAGGATCAAACTCCTTAGGATTAAGGGAGAGGGTGACTGCAACATCCTTCTCGCTACTCACCACCTACACATTGCGTTGCAGGGGCCTGTTGGTGGCAAAATGCTTGCACTGGGTGCCATTAACTTTAATAAATACTTCCTGAACCTCAACAGTAGCATTAGGACTCAGATTGTCATCTTCTCATGACTTCTTAGCCTTGCCCTACTCCGCTGATTCCTTAGAAAACACTATTTTGTGCTTCCTTTTGCGTAGGGACTCATTGTTCACAACCACATATTTTGTTTCCTCCACCTGTTGCTCAGCTTGGAATTTGGCCTCCGCTTCTCTTTATGTGAGGGTTTTGTCCTTCATTTGCCTTCTATGTCTTTGGGGCTGAGTAGGGACCTCATCTGATTTGTATTTCGTAGGGCTTTTCCCCCTGGCCTTGGAGGAAGTAGCTTTCTGCTTGGGAGAGGAGGTGGTGGTGACTTTCTCCAGAATGCTGGATATGGGTTGCTTATCAAAGTTATTGCTTTCATTGAAGTCCACCATGAATCCATCTTCATCCTCCTTCAAGATGTCCACAGGCACTATTGTTAGTACACACTTCAGCTTTCGCTTCTGTTATGCTTTATTGTACCTATAGTGCATTTGATTGTGAATCAGTTTGCTAAAATGCACCATTTCGAATCACTTCTTTACTAGCAGCACTATTTCACTGAACTCCCCTAAAAATTGAGTCAAGTCCACTTTCCCTGCCCTCATTAGTTCGGTAATGAGGTAACCATAGTGATAGACGGTAGTCAGCTTGGTCAGATTATGAAGGATCATCACTGGCAAGTTTAGCTTTTTATCCTCTACCATATGGTAGACCACACACCTAGTAGCTTCACAACAAGTTCGTGGGACATCCTAGCGATCCAACTCATGCTGCTGGTTGCTATCTCCTTAGAAACGTAATTCACAGGGAGCTCCCAATCTTCAAGAATAATGACGGTGTCTTCTTCGCCAGTCCTTCTGAGCTAAGTGCCCTTTTTTGGCATATTTAGAACACTTCTAATCAGCCTTGCTCAAATGAGGATGGATTTTCCCCCAAAATCCATTATTAGGACATCATCAAATCCCTAGATGGTGTAGAGAAACAGCCCTGTGAGTCCTGTGATAGCAAGGCCCTCCATCTTTAGGAATGAACTCAAGTGCTGCTACTTGAAGATCTGATGCATGGTTTTGTTGAGAAACATCCCTTTATAGTCCACTTCACACACTAGAAGAAATAAGGATTATCAGCCCACTCCAATCTGGTGAACTAGGTTCCATTTTGAAGAGTGAGCTTTTCAGTCTTCCCCTTAGTGTAAACTACAATTTTCATTGTTGTGGTGTTCTTAAGTCTGAAGGTTGTGTGGGTAATCACCATTTGAGAGATTTTTAAGGAAAGAATTTGAAAGAAGAGATGAATTAAGGATTCTAGGGTTCGAATGCTCTGAATTTCAAAAAGAAAGTAATCTTTCTCTCTTCAACTAATCACCTTTCATAGACTTAAGTAACTCTTTGGGGCACGGGGCTCTACCATAGCTCAAGATGAAAATGAATGCTAAGTTCTGCATAATATCAACCGCCTTAGTAAAATGGTGAGTTTGGTGAAAATGGTTCCTATTCAATCACACATCTTTTTGAAAATGCAGAGATTTGAAAATTTATTGCGAACTATTCCGCACGCCGTTACATTAATATAATGATGGTGTCATCCTCGTGCCTTCTCACGGCTTAATCTCCAACACTTAGCCAAAATTTCATGAATTTCAGCCTCCTTCTTCTTCTTCAATGTTGATTAGCCATTCCAATTTACTTCCTCAGCACACAGAAGTGTTCCATCGGTAATGGCTTGGTAAAGATATCAGCATGTTGTTCCTCAAAAAAGACATACTCCAGCTTGACATCTCCTCATAGCACATGATCCCTAAAGAAATGATGTCTAATATTAACATGCTTCATCCTACCATGCTGAACTTGATTTTTGGATAGGTCAAGTGCACTCTTGTTATCACATATAACTTCAAGACAACTTGACTTTATACCATAATCTTTTAGTTGCTGCTTAATCCTAGCAGTTGTGTTACACAACTTCATGCTACCATGTAATCAGCTTTAGCTGTACTCAGTGCAACATAAGTTTGCTTCTAACTATACCATGAAACAAGACACTCTCCAAGGAAATGACATCTTCTTGTTGTACATTTCCTATTGAGCTTATCTTTACCATAATCAGCATGTGTAAATCCCCTAGGAGTGAAATTTGAGCTTCTGGGATACCATAAACCTGCCTTAATTGAGCCTTGCAAGTACTTGAGAATTCTCTTAACAGTAGCTAAGTGAGATTCTCTAGGATCAGCATGATAACGAGCATAGTAGCACATAACATACTATATGTCTGGCCTACTAGCTGTGAGATAAAAAAGAGAACCAATGATTCCTCTGTAGAACTTGCTCTCCACAGGTTTTTCAACTTCATCTTTACTTAGGATAGTATTAGTGGCCATGGGAGTAGACATTGGCTTCAAATGATCCATATCAAATTTTTTCAAGACTTCTGTAACATACTTAGCCTGATTGATGAAAATTCCATCTTTAGTCTGCTTGATTTGAAGACCAAGAAAGAAATTGAGCTCTCCCATCATAGATATCTTGAACTCGCTCTTCATCTGCTTGCTGAACTCGATGCACAACTTCTCATCAGTTACTCCAAATACGATATCATCCACATATATTTGGAATAGTAACACATCTTCCTTCCTACGCTTGATAAACATAGTTGTATCTGCTTTTCCTCTTTCATAGCCTTTGTTGATCAAGAAATTGGTCAGCCTCTCATACTAAGCTTTAGGAGCCTACTTCAATCCATAGAGAGCTTTCTTCAGTTTTAAGACATGCCCAAGATTCTTCGGATCTTCAAAGCCTGGAGGCTAGAGAACAAAAACTTCTTCTTGAATGAATCCATTCAGGAATACGCTCTTAACATCCATTTGAAATAATTTGAAGTTCATATGAGATGTGAAAGCACACAGGATTTGGATAGCTTCTAACTGAGCTATAGGAGCATAAGTCTTATCATAATCAATTCCTTCTTGCTGATTGTAGCCTTGCACAACTAGCCAGGCTTTATTCCTGACAACAGAGCCATCTTCATCTAGCTTGTTATTGAAAACCCATTTTGTTCTAATAATTGATTTTCCTTTCGACTTCGGATGTAGATCCCAAACATCATTACGCTTGAACTGATCCAGCTCCTCTTGCATTCTGATCATCCAATAATCATCTCATTCTACATCTTCAAACTTCTTGGGTTTGATCAATGATATGAAGGCTGGATGACTCATCATCCTACTGAGCTAACCTCGAGTCATCACTGGATTATGAACATCATCAACTATGCTATCTAGCAGATGGTTGTGATGAATTCTAATATCTCTTGAAAGATTTGGATCAATTGCTAGAGGATCGACAACGGGATGCTGAGGTGGAGGTTGATCTTCTCCATCGCTGAAGTTGATAGAAAGATCCTCATCATCTTTGGCTTCCTCAACTTTGGGTAATTATGTAGGGTTGGTCAGCATATAGAGGGGCATACGGAGTGGATCTGCTTGCTGGTTACTTCTTCGACTTCATCAGATGAACAACTATCTGCATTGTTAGTTTCATAGAAATCCACATGCATAGAATCCTCTAACAAGTTAGTTCTTTTGACATATATTCTATATGCCCTATTATTAGTTGAGTATCCCAGAAAGATACCTTCATCAGACTTAGGATAAAACTTATATAACTGCTCCTTGGTGTTAAGAATAAAGCACCTATAGTCAAATTTGAGATGAACAATCTTAGGCTTGCACCCTTGCCAAAGCTCATAGAGTGTCTTCTCAAGAATTGGGCGAATTAAAATCCAAGTCAAGATGTAACATGCTGTGTTATCAACTTCTCCCCAAAAGTACTTTGGTAGATTGTTATCACTCAGCATGGATCGAGCCATTTCAACTATGGTTCTATTCTTCCTTTCTACAACCCCATTTTGTTGAGGCGTATAGGGAGAAGAGAAGTTGTGGTCAATACCATGCATTGAACAGAATTCTTTGAAATGAAAATTCTCGAATTCACGTCCATGATCACTTTGGATTCTACTGATTTTATATCCCATTTTGTTCATTATTCTGTTACTGAGCTTGATAAAAGATTCATATATCTCGTCATTGCTACTCAGCAAGACAACCAAAGTGAATCTCGTGAAGTCATCCACAACTACCAATGAAAATCTTTTACCACCCATGCTCATTATCTGAACTGGGCTGAAAAGTCCAGGTGCTGGGGCTCTAATGGTTACTTTGTTACTACGTGATTAATTGACTTAAACGATTTCTTAACTTGCTTACCAAGTTAGCAAGCTAAGCATAGTTTATCCTTTTCAAAGATGATGCTGGGTAAACCCACAACTAATTGCTTTTTGGCCAATTTAGACAGAATGTTCATATTTATACGACCCAACCTTCTATGCAAAAGCCACGAATTATCCTCCTTAGAATTAAGACACACATTAGTGGAGCCTGGGAATAAATCAATCATATAGACATTATTGATTCGAGGAGGAAAGAGAATAGTAGAATCAATATTACAATCAATTATTGAGCATCCTACTAAGTCGAATATAACCTTTCTTCCTTTCTCGCAGAGTTGGGCTACACTAAGAAAAATGAACTTCAAACCTTTAACTAGAGAAACCTCTTCGATTGAATGAGAGACACTGACAGTGCTACAACCCACAATCTTTCCTTTCTGTTTATCTCCAAAACTTACACTTCCATTTCTTTTGCGCTCTAATGAGCATCTGCTATCCAGATACCACATTCGAGAGTCATTAGTGGATCTAAGGCTCACCTGCAAAATAATTACATTTTCTTAGGTACCCATGTTTTTGAGCTGGGTCTTCCCTTATTAGCATTTCTTAAATTAGACCAGTCGTAATCGTCTTAATAATTATTTATATGCCTACAAAGAACTGTGGCATGTCCAACTTTCCCACAAAAACCACACTCCATTTTTTGTTTAGGCTGGCTCGCTTTCTTCTATTTAGAGGAATTCTTCCTCTTATAATTACGAGTTTGGTTACTCTTAGTTTAACTATTGGTTGGTGGAAGAACCCCTTTCTTCTTTAAACCTATTATCTCAGTAGTCAACTCATTTTTATTGAAGAAAGCGGACATCAAGCGATAAGGAAGCATTAGTATCTTCCAAATCATCACTTCTCCTCACTAGCTCCTTGATGTTCTTCATCAACTTGTTAGTCAATTTCATAACATCAAAGAGAGCCTGGGCGAATTCTTCCATAGATAAGGGAATTTCAGGATTTACCTCAGCTTGAGGAGCCTTTCCCTTATTTCGCTCAGCTTCAAAGTCCATAGAGGATTGATCTCTACTGGAGGTAGATGCTAAGCCTTCGCCTCTTTGATCTTCAATGGCCATCAGACAGAGGTTAGCCGAATCAGTTGCTTCCTCATCAGATGATGAGGATTCTTCCGAATCACTCCAAGTGGCAGCAAGTACCTCATTCTTCTTGGAGAACCACTTCTTAAAACTTTCCTTCTTCGCCCTAGGATAGCTAGATTGGATATGACCTTTCTCTCCATGGCCAAAGCATTTGATATCTTTGTTATGCTCCTTCTTAGGTCCTCCCTCAACTCTATACTAGTGCTAAGTTGACTTGATTTTAGTAGGAAACTTCATCTTGTTGAACTTCCCATCCTTCTTATTATTAAGCTTTTGGAACATTAGTCAGAAGGACCATTTGCTCATCAAAGTCACAGCTGGTTGACTCATCAGATGAACTAGCTTTCAGGACAATGGCTTTGCCCTCTCTCCTTTCCTCGACTCCTTTTAGAGTCATCAAAATACTTCCTCAGAGACATCTCATGAGTCAGCAAGGTGCCTATCAGCTCATCATAGTTGTAGGTCTTCAAGTTATGAGCTTCTTCAATGGCGCTCTTCTTGGAGTCTTACTCTAGAGTAAGAGTGCGTAAAATCTTCTTTACGAGTTCCTCTTAAGTGAACTCCTTCCCCAATCTCTTCATATCATTAAAAATGTTAATGAACCTGGTATTCATGCTTTGAATTCCCTCGTTGGCACCCATGGAGAATATCTCATACTCCCTTAGCATGAGATTGATCTTTGACTCCTTGACCTTGTCGATCCCCTCATAGATAATCTCCAACTACTTTCATATTTCCTATGATCGCTCGCATCTTGAGACCCTGTTAAACTCAGTACGATTTAATGCATAGTGTAAGTAATTAATCGCCACAGCATTCTCTTCGTTAAACCTCATACCAACGTCATCGTAGTCCTCGGGATCTACAAGAACATGCACTCCGTTCCTCACAATTATGGGAACTTTAGGCCCAGGCTCGATAGTGAGCCAAGCCTGCATGCTTTGAGACTGAATGAAATTTTTCATGAGATTTTTCTAGAAGGTATAATGATTACCATAAAAAAGGGGAGGTCTCCTAACAGACATTCCCTCTTTGAGGAGAATTGCCTATCCCGTAACGGTTCCTTAGTTGTTGTAAGCCATTCATGGATCGTCACTCAAAGATAGTTAGTCTAAAAGTTGAGCAACTTTTCTGATACCACTTGTTGATCCCTAGACGGCTTGTAAACAACCACAGGGGGGGTGAAAGAAAATCTTGGTTACTTTTAAGATTTAAGAAATTCTATTTCACCAAGTTAAGTTTTTATATGCGTGCTGAGTTATAATATAAAAACTAAATAAACTGCTCAACTTCACTAGCATAGTTAATCTACAATCTGCTGCTTAATACTCAACTCAGCAATGATTGGTTTTTTTAGCAAAACGAATAACATAGGAGAGATGATGAATGAGATGAACAAAGTAAAAGCTAAGAGCATAAGTTTAGAACTTCAACACCTGAATTTTATCCTGGTTCATCATCGAGCCTAACTCTAGTCCCTCGATAACTTTTTTGAGCTTTATTCCACCAGTGTTCATTCCCTACTTAGGCGGAGCAGCCTTTACAGCAGGCAGACACAGTTTTACAGAAAGTACATTCCTTCATAACTATCGCTCAACTCAGTTTGGGTACCACTCCCAAATTGACACTCAGATTCGAATGAAAAGATTGCGAACTAAATTCAACTTATAGAAATGTTGAATCCTTAAGATTTTAAATCTAAGTAACTCTCTCTATTACAAATAGATTTGGAATTGATGTTTGCTGAATCCTTGAGTTTGGAATTTCTTAATGTTGGAGTGATTTCGTAGAGTTTCATCTCTAAAAGAAATTCAAGGTGATTCACCAAGTTTAAATGTCTATTTCAGTCTTCCATTTATAGTTAAAGCTTTGCGAAGTAGTCTTTGCAAACTTTTTGAGGTCCTTGATCTTCAATTTCTCTTCTCTTCATATCTTTTGAATCTTCCCATTGGAGACAGATTCCAAGATGTTTAGAGATAGAAATTTGAACGTTGAGGTGCGATAAAATTCCATTGAAAAAATCTCATTTTGTCTTCAAGTAATTCAGTTGAGAGAGGTGTGTGATAACAAAACGTGGAATCTTCAAATTGATTGAATTGCCGACGTTGGCAGAGATGTGGGCAGACATTGGAGAACGGTGCATGCCAGATGATTCCTTTTGTCTTGGACTTTAGTGAGAGAGTCCTGACATTCCATATTGACACCTTTTGTCTGGTGAGGACCATAGGAAATCTTCCTTAATTTCAGTGCTATTTAACCTGAAAAATATATAAGGAATATTCCATTTCTCATAGAATTTGTTAATAGCACATGTGTCCTTTAATATCTCAGAGTCAAAGAAGACAGCTTTTAATTAATAAATGCTAACTCAACACAACTGAGTTTATATACCTCTAAACTACGTAGTACTTAGCACAGACTCAGCTTTTCCTACTTTAAGCCATAACTTAATTAATTACTCAACAAACTGATGTTTTCACTTAAACAAAGCTCTAGTCAGCTTCATTAATTAAGAGTATAGTACTCAATTAATTTCACTATCCTAGACAGGTATTTCCAAAACATTAAAGTACTGTGAGGTACTATTAACTTGGGTTCTACACTATGTCTCTAGGGTTCCCACCATGTTAATTACATAATAAGGTTGAAAATTTTGGCTTTTAACTTCTTGAAAAAGATCAAGTTTCAAGCTAGGTGAAATACTTTCTCAAGAAGATCAATTAGTCAGGTGTTTAGAGCTTAAAAAGGAATTCTATCAAATTTTTGGTGAAAGAAATCATATTTTGGGAGAGTGAAATAAGTCTTGATTTAAATTCATTTTTCTCCTGATCTTTGATGTTTGCTTGAGGACAAGCAAAAAGGTAAGTGTGGCTTGTAACTCATAAATACAAACATTTTTTCTATCAATTATTCTAACTCTTAGAATGGTTTACTGGTGATTTTGTAAAAAAATGTGCATATTTAAGTACCCGAAGTTAGCCCGGAGTCTAGGTTAACATTGGAGTAAGAAGCTGCAAGCAGAGAAAATCAGAGTTAACTTGATCGATTGGAGTCCTAATCTGAGAACACTTTCTGGATAGTTTTATCTGACCTGGAGTCCAGGCTATCCGTCTATTTAGGAATAATCTAAAAGTTATTAGAGACTTCTTATTTTGTAATTTCCCTTTTAATTAGCTATTTTTAGGAATATAGATTAGGGGATTTTAATGTTTTGATTTGGGTAGGCTTCTTGCCAGATTAAGAGATAGGATATTTTATCCTATTTTAAACATGTAATTTAAGAAGTTTGGAGTGATCTCATTTTTAGCTAAGGAAGAAAACAACAAAAGTGATTTTTATTCTCTCCTTTTCATTTGTTTCTTTCGACTAAGGGAATTACTTAAAAATATTTTCAATCATGAGGGTTGCACTCTACTATAATTTGAATTTCAGGTTTTTAATCCATACCAGCAATATTTCTATTATTTCCCATCTGATTTCTTCAATTCGACTTGTTATTGTTTATTGAAAGGATGAACGTATTTTGTTAATCCTATTGTGTTTATGCTATCATGATAAAATGGAATAATTGTAACAAGCGAATTCCTTTAAAATTTCTTGGTTAGATTTGAATTAATACCTTTCTTTGTGCTATCATAAAGTTTTGAATTAAAGTTAGTTCTTACGCGTAAAGCCTTTTTAGAATTAAACCTTGCTAGCTATCTGTAAGTGCGTTTCAAAATTGAGAGTAAATGGTTTAGCTATCTACTATCATTCTCATGCTTAGAATAGATTTTTAATCGTACTATTTCATGATTAAGCTAACTGACTTAAAAGCTCAAGAAACTTATATTTTGTGCTTGTGATCGATTGATATCAAGATGAAAGTATTCCTTCATCGGAAGACTTTTCCCAATCATATTCTTACTCCCTGTAATTTTCAACTTTTCAATTTTATTTACTTTTGATTTCCAAACAAATTTCAACCCCCCAATTTTACATTTCATCACAAATTTCTTGTCATTTAGTCGAATAAAATCGATTACATAAGTCCATGAGGAAATGATCCCACTTGCCACTATCATAAATATTTATTGTTTTGGTGGAACGGATTTTATTTCATTTTATTTTTGATGGATTCGACATTTATCAACCATTCTTTGGGATGATTTTAATTTCACCTTTTCCCCTGACTTCAACTTTAAAACAATCACCAAAACTAATAGTTGAATGAAAACATTCATTTAAATTAAAGAAAAGAGACTTGTTACCGCACATGTGATAGCTGCAGCTTCTATCCATGAACCAAGATTCAGAGGAAGGTTCCTCATTTGTTTGAACAATCATCAACAAAGTCTCTATCTCTTGATTATTTGTAAACTTTTCTCTTTCCTTCTTCTCTTTATCATTGGGAAACTTCGTATGGCATTTTAATCAATAGTGACCATATCTATGATATCTTAAGCACTCTATTTTGGATTTTTCAAAGTGTTGGCTTCCTCTACATCTGCTCTGAAATTATCCATAGTTGGGTTTAAAATGTGTGCTGCCTTCTCTACCCCTACCCCTACTTCTGCCTCTACCTCTACCCTTTCTTCTAGTGGTTGAGAAATGAGTAGATTTTGAAGCCTTCAAAGCTTGTTACTCTGAATTTAAACTTCGGTTCATCTTCTGTTCATGGACTAATAAAGAGCTCTATAATTTATCAAGGGAAAAATTGTCTATTTCCTTTTATTCTTCAATAGAACATACGACATAATCAACTTGGGAGTTAAATGAATGTAATATTTTTTCAACAATAGTAACACCTTCCATCTTCAACCCATGGAAGCGCATGTTATTACCAATCTCTATTGTTCTACCAATATAATTCGTAATCAACTTTCCATGCTTCATATACAGAGTTTGAAAATCTCACCTAAGAGCCTGAAGCTGTGCACTCTTGACTCTTGTTGAACCTTCATATTTCCTCTTCATTGAATCCCAGATTTTCTTAGAGGCATCTTTTCATTAGATACTCTCCAAGATTGAACTATCAATAGCTTGAGTAATTCTTGGCTTTGAGATCCTTCAATTTGGACCCTTCAATTTTTGCTTTCTGCACATCTGATAGAGCTGCTCCATCTGCTGATACTGGAACACCATCTGAAACTACTTGCTATTGTTGCTTCGATCTCAAGAAGTTTTCCATCTACATTCTTCGATGATCATAGTGTCCATCAAAGCGAGGAATTGCGAGTTGGAAAAAGTTGTCAGATGTCATTGGAAACAATTTTGATAACTCAAAAGAATTCCTGAATAACCTTGGTTCGGATACCACTGATAACAATAAACCTCTAAAAATGGTTGAAGAAAAGAATTGAAGTATGAAGAAGATTATATGCGTTTAATAGAGATAATCTTTAATTGAAGGGAAATATGATGTTATTGAAATTGATAAAATGTAGCCTATTATATAGGCATTACAGTTTTGAACTTTAAGAACTCCAACTCCACTAATTAACGAGTGACCCAATTAATTAAACAACTAATTAATTTTTTTGAATGAAAGCTGGCGAATGGGGTTGCATTGGCATGGGCATCCCAACTAGGTTGGCACCCCCAAAGCACAAGACAAAACCCAAACCCACAATTTATTAATAGAAAAGAAAAGAAAAATACAAAAAAAGTTTGAAAAAAAGAAAGACAAAAAGAAAACTATGCGAACTGATAGGTGCATCGACCACTTACATAAAAAAAGAATTCATTGTAACAAAAACTAGGAACATGTAAAGATATAGGGTCAAGAATTAGTGATCAACCGAGTTTGAACCAAGATTCAACCTGTATAGAATAAAAAGTTCAAAATTTTTTTTTAATAGTTTACAATATTGAAAAAATATATATTAAACAACTACTTATTGTCTTGTTTAAGAACATGTACTCCATATTTTACTATGTACATAATTTTTAAATAAACAAATTAAATATAAATTTTTTTTTATGAAATCGATTTATCATAACATAAAATGAAAAAAAAGGAAAATAAATAATAAACAAAAAACTATAAATTTACCAGGAGTCAATATAAAAAAGTATCAACATTATTAATAATTGTTATTTTACATGTTCAACGATTAGCTTTTTAAAACCATCATTTATACATCTTTAAAAGATAAAGTTACATTAAAAACAATATAATATTTTCCTCATTGAAATCAACAGTAAAAAAAGAATTAAGAGTTAATAGGTATTTAAACAATCAATATTTAAATTTATACTTAATAAAAAAAGTAAATTTATTGACCCATCAACCTGTCTCGGATCGCTTGTCTCATTGACTGTGTTAACGAGTAATTGTCGGATTTTCCATATGATTTGATCTGTTTTTGTAACCAGATCCGGTATTTAGCGGTCCGACCAGTCGGGCCGGTCTGACAACACTGATAATCAGAAATCAAATAAATTTACGCTGATTGTTAATGTAGAACTTCCCTTTTCCATTAAAGAAAATTTCAAATCCCATTCAAGTTTTTAAAAGCTTAATAAAAAGTTGAATAGTAAATTGGGTGGCTGCCTCAATCAATGAAACAGCCCTAACAAAATCCCATGCATATCTATCCTCAAAATTAGCCATTATAAAAGCTGAAAAGCACCTTACTGTTTCCTTCATCTTATCTTCTCTATTAATTCAACCTATAAAATCCTTTACCGTTTTCTTCTATTCTTCTTTAAACAGAAACACTTAGTTGTTAGAGAATAATTGAAATGGGATTAATAGGTGTACCAAAAGCAGCATTTATGATTATGTTCATGTTTCTGTTCTTAAACATGGCATGCCAGGCAACACTTACCTCTAACTTTTATGAAAAATCCTGTCCTAAGGCTCTCAAAACCATTCAAACCACAGTTACGACTGCAATTTCCCGTGAAACAAGAATGGCAGCGTCACTTATTCGTCTCCATTTTCACGATTGCTTTGTCCAGGTTATTTCATCTCATTTCCATATTTACAAACAAATTTCAATATACAAATTTTTGTACTTTTTCTTAATCTTTGATCAGTTTTATTTTCAGGGTTGTGATGCGTCGATCTTGCTAGATGAGACTTCGTCTATTGAGAGTGAAAAGACTGCAATTCCAAATAGGAATTCAGCAAGAGGTTTTGATGTAATAGAAAATGCTAAATCTGAAGTAGAAAAAATATGCCCTGGAGTTGTTTCATGTGCTGATATCATTGCAGTCGCTGCTAGAGACGCCTCTGTATACGTGAGTAAATCAGCCTTAATTTTTGGATTTTGTAAGCCAGAATTAAATCTCTTAATCATAAATAATCTAATTTGAAAAACTTAATGTACCAAAGGTTGGTGGACCCACTTGGAATATAAAGCTTGGCAGAAAGGACTCAACAACTGCAAGTAGAAATCTAGCCAACATTGACCTTCCTAAGTTTACGGACGGTGTAAGAGCACTCGTATTTCGATTCAGAAGGAAAGGTCTATCCGCTAGAGACATGGTTGCTTTGTCAGGTATGTATTAGGGTAATGCTTAAAAGGGCGATCCTGATATTTCCTTTGCCAAAATACGAAACAAGGGCCTCTGATAACAAATTTTTTGTTAAAATTGAAATATATTAAAATCAAGATTAAATAAAGAATACCATGAAATTTTTTGTTTTAAATTTATATATATATATATATATATATATATATATATATATATATATATATATATATATATATATATATATATATATATATATATTT
>CATIWQ010397487.1:0-10821 GCA_949673415.1 Euphorbia schlechtendalii
GGTAGCGGTGTTTGAGGAAGAAGTGGATGTGCTAGTGTGGGTGATGGTGGAGAGAGTGGTGGTGATGGTGGTGGTGGTGGTGGTGGCAGCGAATGAAGGAAGTGATGGTGGTGATGGCAGCGAATGAAGTAGGTGGTGGTGGTGGTGGTGGTGGCAGCGAATGAAGGAGGTGGTGGTGATCGTGATAGAGATAATAGGGTGAAGGAAGTGATGGATATGTTGGCTTGAATGGAAAAAATGGTGGTGCTAGTAGTGAAGAAAGCGGTGTTATCAGGGTGGAGGTGGTGGTGGTGATGGCGATGGATGGAGGAGGTGGTGGTGATGGTGACGGTAGCGGGATGGAGATAGTGATGGATATGTTGGTGGAAGAAGTGAAGGTGGTAATAGTGGAAGGAGGTGAAGTAGAAAAATGAGGGGAAATGTTTTCCTATCTTTTTTTTAAAAACGTTTTTCATTATTTACACTACATTTTCATGTTGACTTGCACAATATTTTCCTTTGATTTATTTTCCAAATCAAACAAATGCAGGAAAATTCGGAAAATATTTTCCTGCACAAAATTTTCTTGGAAACAAACGAGCCCTAAATATATGTTTTGGGTGATATTAAACAAAGAATATAATTACCAACAATAAATTAATAATGATAAAAAGAATATCAGCAACAATGGTCCTTGAAGCATCATTAAATTAAATTATACAATATACAATTCTAATTTCTATAATAACGTTATATACCATGATATAACTACTCAAAAAAGGATTGATTGCAGTTTGCAAAGATTTGTAAATCGGTTAATTTATAATCTGGCTCGGGTGTCAAATAAAGAGATCTGGATTATAAATTTTCTAATACATATTTCTCTCAAATTGTCACTAACTCACACGGGTCACAGATTCTTAGAGCCGGTCATGGGCTATCTATGAGTACACCACCAATTTGTGCCGAATTCTTTCATTGAGGTCTATACTCTATACGTATATACAATGGAGAAGTCATAATTTTTTTACTGTGATTGAAATGTTAAAAAATATTAAATTATAAATTATAAATAATTACGCAAGATATATTTTATTGTAAAATAAAATTATAAAGGAAATAGTAGAGTTTATTATTAATTTATAAATATACATGTACATTCGTTGAAAAAATGTATTTAATTCTAAAATATATGTGAGTTGAATTGCTAATTCACTGACTGAAGTTGACTCAAACACTCCTTTTTGCTGTGATCTGAAGGTTCCTGCAAAACAACAACCGTCGCTATGGGGGACTAGCCGTGTGACCGGCGTAGCTTCTCCGATGCTTAAGTTAGATCGGATTTAAGAGAGGAGGCAGGAAGTATTTTGTGTTTTTAGAATACTTACCTTTGCGTGGTGACCCAAAGCATCTTTTTATACTCCTTAAACGTCTTTACTCTCGGGGTGGAAGGGATCCGCTTGGATTGACAGGAACATTCCTAGCCTTACTGTAATATCTTTCCCTGCTTCAGGCGGATGTAGTCTGCCTGGGAGTTTTGCGTGGCATGCACGCGCCTGTCATTATTTGATTATGTTAACAGAAGTCCCCCCATCAGTGTGGGAGCTTCTTTAGGAGCTTGTGTTTGGGATTCGCCTGGTTCAGGCGGATTTATCAACAGGGACATGTGTCTAGGGCATGCGTATCTTGAGCGCCAAGATGAAAAGTTCACATCTTTTCAAATTTTAAATGTGAGGTAGGTAGCGCGCCACATGTCCTTCATGGGAAAACGTCCCCTCATATGCCCTTTCAGCTCTATATAAGGGTTCCATTTTCTCTTTTTACCATTTCTGCAAAATTTCTTTCCTTCTCCTTATTCCAGTGATCTGCTTTGCATGTTCAGCTTTCTGCGTTCATCTCCAACCTTACCTCCAACTTCATCTTCAACTCTAATCCTCTTTGCAAGTAAATCTTCAAAACTTTCTTTCTTATTTATCCGATTACTCTGTAGAATCAGCATGGTTTTTGTTCTTCATTTTTACGTTATTTCGGTTCTATGATGAACACTTTTTGCATGTATGTTTGATTTTGATGACGATCTGATGGAGAACCAATTTTACTGTTGATACATTTCCAAGCATGTGCTTTAGCTAAAATCGGCCATATGCATTTCCCAGAAATGTTCATATGATTTTTTCCAGAATCGCCTTTACATATGTTGTTTGATCTTAGGAATCAGTTTGTTGAAGTTAAGTGATGTTTGCGCTCCAACTTAGTGTTTGATCCTAGATACCAACGTAGGTAACCGTAATGCTGTTTGTGCCCTTTTGAACTAACTTGAGATCCTTTAGGATTTTTCTAACTGATTAGGATTTTAATAGGTAACAATGACATATTCTGCCTCCTCCAGTAGTAGCCAATTTGATAGAGACATAGCTGGGATGAACTCAAAATACTTCAAGCCTTTGAACGTAGATTATACTGACTATTTCTCAACCTCTAGGGCGCCCTATCTGATTGAAGTCATGTCTGAGTCGGATGGAAGTAGGGCATCTCGTAGTAGGTTCGCCTCCTCTTCACAGTCTTCTTTTGCTGCGGCTTGGGCCAATTTAGATGAAGAAATGGGTTGGACTCCCGCGGTGCCGCCTAGAACAGCAATTGGGGTATCCTCTCACTCAAAGAGAACGAAGAAGAGTTCCATCCGCCTCATAAGGCGGCATGTGGCCACCCCGCCTGAAACTTTAGCCAAGGGAAAAGGAAAGGCAAGGGAAATAGTGAATAGGACGCCTAGGGTTAACTTTATCGACTCGGTTCAAGACCGGGATGATCTGGAATTTGAGATGGAGGTTTTTCCCTGGCTTAAAGAATGCAAAATAATGCTTCCCTCCCAAGCTCAGTGGATCACCCGTCCACCTGAAGGATACTTTGGAATCTACATGGACTAGATTTGGTCAGGGTTTATTTATCCGCTTCTTGAGGGACTCAGCAATGTACTGAGGGGATTCTGTATTAGTCCTGCTCAGATCCACCCCAACACTTGGATTGACTTGGTGGGGCATTATTTAATTTGAACGGGGCTAGAGATACAGTTTGATGCTGAGTTCTTCAGGCGGATCGCCTTGTTGAGGAAGATCGCGAGCGAGGATCTGTATCACTTTGCTCACCGAGGTGGTTTCTACAAATTTTTGAATAAAGTAGACTCCGTGAAACATTTCAAACACTACTTAATCTTTATCAAGCAAGAGGACCGTCACCCTTGGTTTCCAACCGAGTGGAACCTTTCCCTAGATCTAGCTTGTCATTCTGTCGATATGGATCATAGGGTAGATGGTTTTAAAGCTCTTAGGAAGGGAGTGTGGCCGTGCCAAACCATTAGTTGGGCCATGGTGAAAAATATTAGGATTATTGAGCTTGGTCAACCAAAGCATATTTATCATGTCGGGCCACAAGTTTTCCCAGGTACTAAAATCTTTATCTTTTCTTTTCAGTGTTTAATTTTCCTTCTGCTGGTGATCTCGTGCAACAAGCCGCCAAGGGATCCAAAGGCAATAAACATTCCAATGAACGAATTGAGCCTGAACTTATTAGGGGTTCGGCTAATGTAGTTCCAGGCATTTGAGGCAGAGATCCGAGCAAGAG
Source organism: Euphorbia schlechtendalii (assembly GCA_949673415.1). Lineage (NCBI taxonomy): Eukaryota > Viridiplantae > Streptophyta > Magnoliopsida > Malpighiales > Euphorbiaceae > Euphorbia > Euphorbia schlechtendalii. Next base: position 3,598 of record CATIWQ010397487.1, read on the forward strand.
GAAAAGGAAGCGTAAGGTTCATAATGCTGAGGAGGTTTCAGAGATCGTTGCGGAGCCGCCTCATTCTCCTACGACTGGAGAGGCTTCCCTCCAGCCGGTAAGAACTTAAATTCCCTTTTTAACTTGTTAGTTTGGTACTTAAGTTGTTATCTTTGTTTCAAGGTTCCAACTTGAACAACACTGTCGACTCATCTAGGCCGGTTAGCATTGAGTCTCTTCAAGCGGATCTACTATCATTTGTTGGTGAGGGCAATCCCTCCATATATATCGCCTCAATCTAGAGCGTCTTAAAGACCATCCTGCCCCTCCTGGTGGAAAAGAACGTCTTGGCGGTTGAGACCTTGCTTCAGTTAATCAAAACTCTATTCATGATGTCCACCGAGGTTCTTCCTTCTTTCTATTTATGGTTTATATTTTCATTTTTTCACTGTTCATAGCGTGTTGGTTTATCCAGATGGCTTCTCGAGCGGCTGAGTTAACCCGGAAAAGTCGGAACATGGCGCACCTGGAGTGGACTCACGAAATCACAGCTCGCGAGCTGGAGAATACCAATAAGAAGGTCGAAGTGCTCGAGGCGGCCAATATTGAGTTGAGTCGGCAGCTGGTGGAAGCCAACAAAAAGGCAGAGGAGACCCAAAAGAGGGCTAAGGAGCTGGTTTTAGCTCGGGATAACCTACAGAACACCATCTCAAAATATGAGGCGGAGGTTCCAAAAGTAGTCTCTGATTATAGCCAAGCTATGCTTAACATGGCGGTGGATGGCCGTGAATATGGCCGTCTAGTTTTTTAGGCTTGTCAGGCTCGCCACCCGGATCTTCCTGAGGATCTTTTAATGGAGTAAAGTATCCCAACGAGCCGGATGAGGAGGAGATCGCCCTAGATGAGTTAGTAGAGGAGGAGGAACCAGAGAAAGGAGATGAAGTCGAACCGACCCACCCCGGAGCGTAGATTTTAGCTTTATTTTCCTTTTCGACATTTTTGTAAGAATATTTCGGCCTTGTTGGGCCTTTTAATGATATATTATTTTTCCACCTTGAGCGTTATTGTGTATCTTTTTGCCACCTGAATGGCTCATTTACTATTTATTTTGCTGCCTTCATGGTTCTACGCCTACCACTTAGTGAAGTTATGTGCTTTTGAGCTGCCTTAATGGTCTGTTATTCATCGTTCAATGATACTTTAGGTCTTATGCTTTTTAAGCCACCTCAATGATCTTATGCTTGTTATGAAGTTTAGGTTTTATGCATTTGAGCAGCCTCAATGGCCTAATGTTTGCCATTTTATGATATCTAGGTCTTATGCTGTTGAGCCACCTTAATGATATTTAGGTCTCATGCGTTTGAGCCGCCTCAATGGCCTTATATTTGTCATTTTATGATATTTAGGTCTTATGCGTTTGAGCCGCCTCAATGGCCTTATGTTTGCCATTTTATATGATATTTAGGTCTTATGCGTTTGGCCGCTTGAATGTTTTAAGCGCTTTCATTTTATTGTTTGTGTAATCTCAAAGTATGATCAGTACTTAAATGTGCACGTTTTGAAACTAATTACTTTCTATTGAATAAATTAAAAAGTACATCCAGGAATTCTAGCATCCAGTCATCTATCTCTTCTAAGGGTGTGCCGCCTCGTTAAAAACCTTTAGGACAAAACCCATCGGGAAAAAGTCCTTAAAAGGAAAAGAGTACAGTCGCCTGGATCCCTCTAAGAGTTGTAAGCCATGTAATATGGCCTAAGCTTTTCTATGTTCCACATTCTTGAGACCTCCTTTCCTTCCATGGTCTGTAACTTGTAGGTTGCTGGTCCGATAACTTGTGAAACTTTATAGGGGCCTTCCCAATTCACCCCCAGCTTACCTTTTCCCTCTCGCACTTGTAAGGCAGTTGCGTCCTTAAGGACCATGTCGCCTTCTTGGAGGCGAATTTCTCTGACCTTCCTGTCATGGTATTTGGCGATCCTAGCTTTGTAGGCGGCCATAAGGATGCACGCCCTCTCCCGTTTCTCTTGTAGATCGTCAAGATGATATCTCATGTTGATATCGTTCTCTTTCTCTGTGAAGTAGGCCACTCATTCAGATGGAGGACTAATTTCGATGGGTAGAACCGCCTCGACCCCATATACCATTGAAAAATGTGTTTCTGCAGTAGATGTGCACGGGGTCATTCGGTATGCCCATAGCACATTAATCAACTCATCCGACCAGACTCCCTTTCTTTCCATCACCCTTTTCTTTATTTCTTAACCGAGGGTTTTATTTGTAATTTCCATCTGGCCATTAGTTTATGGGTGAACCATTGAGCTGAAGTGGGTTTCAATCTTCAATTCCTTGTAGAAGTCTTAGAATTCGCTGGATGTGAATTGCGTACCATTTTTAGAGACTATTCAGTATGGTACTCCAAATCGCATTATGATAATCTTTTTGACAAAATCCAGAACCTGTTCTGGTGTGATACTGCTGAGAGCAGCCGCCTCGACCCATTTGGTAAAGTGGTCAATGGCCACTAAGATCTATATTCTTTGTCCGCTTGCTTCAAGAAGAGGTCCCGTAATGTCAATTCCCCATGTTGCGAATGGCTAGGCTAATGAGCACTGTAATGCATGAGGGATGTGAGATTTTTGTGCATGGATTTGACATTGATGGCAAGATTTGACGTATGTTTCTGCATCCAGGTTCATAAACTCCCAATAAAAGCCAGCGAGGCTTGCCCTTCTAACTAATGTTACTGCCACCTGGTGAGATCCACAGTCTTCTTCATGGAGTTCTTGTAGTATTTTGGCTCCTTCTTGAGCCGTTACTCATTTTTTCCAGGCGTCAGGGTATGATTTTCTGTAAAGCTCCCTGTTTAGTAAAGAAAACCGCATGGCTTTCCTTACAGTTTTGGTAGCCTCAATTTTATCGTCAGGCAGTTTGTTTGTGGTCAAGTAATCGTAGATGGATTTCATCCACCTGAGGTCTCATTGCTCTATTAATAAGCTCACCTCTGTTTTGTTGTTTGGGTGGGTGATTACCTCGTACGGGCATGTGAGGTTTTTCCACTCTTCTTTGCTTGAAGCCGCCTTGGCTAATTCATCGACTCGCTCATTTTCCTTCCTGAGAATATGTTCAACTTTCTAAACTACTCCTTTTAACTCTAGTATCTCTATATGATTTCTTACCTTTGAGAGATACTTTGCCATTTCTGCATCTTTTGTTTCGAAGTTTTGATTAATCTGGTTTATGACCAACCTTGAGTTACTTTTGAGTAATAATCGATCTGATGCTATCTCTCGGGCTATCTCTAGCTCTTTGATAACTGCCTCATATTCTGCCACATTGTTGGTCGCGGGGAAGGTTAGTTTCATGGCATAAGAGAATCTTATTTTTCCGGGGCCTCGAATGTATACTCCGACTCCAGCTCCTTCGTAAGAGGATGCTCCATCCACGAGGATTTCCCATTGTTCAGTTTTGATTTCTTTGGTGGGCTCGAGCCCGCCAATTATACCACAAAGTTTGCCAGAACTTAAGCTTTCATGGCGCTTCTGCTTTCAAATCTTATGTCATGCTTCCCCAATCGGATAGCCTACTCAACCAGTCTCCCCGATGTTTTAGGTAGTTGGAGGACTTTTTTCAGCAGGAAATTGATCCTCACTATAATTGTGTGGGCCTGGAAGTGGTCTCAGCCGAGTGGAGGCTGAGATCAAGGCCAGGGTAAGTTTTTCAATCCGAGGGTATCTGAGTTCAGCGTTCCTCAGCACTTTGCTAGTGTAGTAAATTGAGAATTAGTCTTATCCTTCCTCTCGAATCAGCACTGTTCCGACTACCTCGTTAGTAGCGGCCAGGTACATGTGCAATGTGTCATCTGGCTGGGGTGTGCTAAGAAGTGGTGGTTTTCCCAGGAATTTCTTTAACTCTTCGAAAGCTTCTTAGCATGGTTGATCCCATTTGAAGTCTTTATCTTTCTTTATTGCCTTGTAGAAAGGCATGCATCTTTTGGTCGAGAAAGATATAAATCTTCCCAATGCATTGACTCTGCCATTTAATCTTTGGACTTCATTAAGGGTTCGAGGCGGTTCCATTTTAATAATTGCCTCGATTTTCTCTGAGTTAGCCTCTATCCCTCTTTGGGAAATCATGAACCCCAAGAATTTGTCACCATTCACTCCAAATGTGCATTTTTCCGTGTTGAGTTTCAGGCTGTATTCTTGCAATACTTTGAAAACCCTTCGGATGTATTCTACATGTTCTGCCTCACTTCTGCTCTTGATTATCATATCGTCCATGTAGACTTCCATTGACTTCCTTATCTCGTTGCAGAACATCTCATTAATCAACCTTTGATAAGTTGCACCCGCGTTCTTCAAGCCAAAGGGCATAATCGTGTAACAGTAGGTGCCTTGGTGGGTTATGAAGGATGTTTTTTCTTCATCAGTGGGGTGCATAAATATTTGGTTATACCCGCATTTGGTGTCTAACAATGAGTAGACCGCATAGTCTGTCATTGCATCCGCCAATTGATCCATGCTTAGGAGCGGGTAAGCATCTTTCGGAGTGGCTTTGATAACATCAGTGAAGTCTACACACATTCTGTAGGCTCTACTATATTTTTTCACCAATACAACATTGGATAACCGGCTTGGATATTGGACTTCTCTAATGTGTCCAGCTATTAAGAGCTTGCTTACTTCTTCTACAATGGCTCTCTGTTTCTCAGGTGCATGCTTCCTTTTCTTTTGAATCACTTGCTCGGTGCTTGGGTTTAAGTTTAGCTTGTGTTGCATGACCTCAGGTTTTACACCCACGAGGTCTTCAAATGACCATGAAAAAACATGTTGCTGATTAGTAAGGGCGTAAATTATTTCCGCCTTTGCATCTTTGCAAAGGCTTCTCCCAATTTTAAGTGAGCATTATGGGCTAACTTTGAGCTCTTCCAGCTCCTCAACCACCTTGATTTTCTTCGGCCGGTCCATCTCAAACTCCTCTTCCATCACGAGTGATTCTCTGTTCAATGAGGCCAGGTATGCCTCTTGAGCTACTTAAAGGTTACCAATTATTACCGCGGTCCCTTTTGAAGTTGGTATGTGAAACACCAAGTCCATTGGAGAGATGAGCATGCGGGGTTTCAGTTTGGAAAGGTCTTCCCAATATGATATTAAAGCCCACTGAGATGTCAGCGATGGTAAACTCTACTTTCCCGTGGAATTTATGCTTGAGGCTTCCCATTTCCACCTCCAATGTGACTTCTCCCAAGGATTGTATGGGATATCCATTGATCCCGATGAGTGGTGAGCATCCGGCTCAAATTCGAGAGTGATGTACTCCCAATTTCTCGACAACACTTTTGGTGATAATATTCACAGAACTACCAATGTCCAAAAGGATCCTTCTCACTGTGAAATTTTCTATTATTGGTTCGACGACTATGGGGTCAGCATGCTATTTTTCGACTAACGAGTTTTGCCTGAACTGCTTCAAGATTTCCACTTCGCTTTCTACATTGTTCTTTTTGCTAGACGAACCTCTAGCTCTCTTTTGGGGTGACTCGAATTCTGGTCCGCCTGCAATCACCATTATTACTCCTTTTATTCCGCCAGACTTTTTGTTCCAGTAATCTTCTCTCTCATCTTCGCTTTCCTCCCTCTTTTCATACCTCTTAGTGATTCCTTTCACGAACTAGCTAAACTTACCAGCTTTACTCAGCCCATGCACTATGTTAGTTAGTGATCTGCAGTCATCCATGTGATGACCTTTAACTCTATGGTAATCGCATTATTTGTTCAAATCCCATCCCAAAGAGACCTCGTCAGGGATTTCAGAGAAATGAATGTTTTTCCTCTCCGGGGTCTTTTTGATAGCTACTAGTATCTGGCTCAAAGATGCATTCATCCTAGGACTGTCTTCTTCAAGATATCCACCTTGACTAGATCTGCCTCCTGTCATCAAATCTGGGTCTGTCCTCTCTCTTTGTCTCCCTGCCCTAACTTTCTTTCCTTCAGTTGAAATTTATTTCATTTGCTGGAATCAAATCTTTGGCCATTCCGAGCATTTGTTGGAGGCTTTTGGGATGCCTAGTGAGGATTGCATTCCTGAGATCTCGACTCTGTGTGCCTTTCAACATTGCCTCTTTGGCGATGCTGAAATCCAAATCTCGTAAGTCCAAGCAGGCTTCATTGAAGCGATTGTAGTATTCACGGAGGCTTTCCTCTGGGCTTTACACAATTTCATATAGGCTCATTGTTACCAATCCAGCCGGAGCGGAGCCCAAAAAATGTTTGCAGAATGCGTCACTGAGTTTGTCTTAGGGGGCAGAGAGGTGAACCATCGGGCTACAGGTTCGCCCAATGTGGCTGAAAAGTATTGGCATATATATGCTTCAGTTGCTCCCGCCATTTCCATTCAATTCTTAAAGTCAGCAACGTGATAATTTGGGTCGTCTTTTCCTGAAGTAGGTATGTAGATGAGCATGGGCAATGTCTGGTCGAGGATGTTTTTCTTGAAAGGTGAAAAATTGGCTCTTGATGTTACCTCCTGATAAGGTACAACTAGTTTTGCAAAAACCTTCTTGGCTTTCTTCTCAAACTCTATGTCATCTTCCTCTTCACTTTCCAGCTCGACAGCCCGCTGATAAGTGTATAAATACACTTATTATCATATTAATTTTATACACTAAACACTATAGTTTAAGTCATTTTTATACTTCATGTAAAAGATTTCACGTGATATGTAGTTGTTTTTTTATACAAATGTAGATACTAGGTAAATCTTGGGAGTAAAATGATCTAAAGTGGAATTCTATGAAAAAAGAGTGAAAAAGGTGTAAAAAGGTGCGTGGAACTTAAAGATTTGGCTTAGGATCGAAACTATCAAAGATTGGTGAAATTACAAGGAGAATTATGAAGAAACATGTAATCCACGATCGCGATAACCATTCGCGGTCATGACTTGTTCTTCTTCAAAATAGAAATCTGTCAATCAAAGATTCAAGGTCGTAACTTGTATATCGCGATCGCGACTTAGACGATTTTCTGGTTTAATCTTCTTAACTACCAACCGCCAGATAAGGAACATCAACCGCCATCAACCGCCAACGAATAGACACCTATCAGAAATTAACTAATCATGAAAAGGTACCTATCCATTATGGATTAGATTGAAGCTTCTCAACCAATCACAATGAAGTGATGCAATCATTCACCAATGGACATAACTTTTCTTATGAATAGACGTAACCCTTCGAACTCTATAAA
>CATIWQ010397500.1:0-11392 GCA_949673415.1 Euphorbia schlechtendalii
AAGTTTATGATATGTCTATGTGTCATAATGCGTATTTCGTGCTAAGTCTTTTATGTTAATCAAGTTATATGCGTTGGAGTTAATTTTAAGAGTAGTTTCAGGGTTAACAATATCGTGTATAATCACTAGATCTGTGATATAACACTGTTTAGTGAGCCAACATTTTTGGAATGGTAACTTGCTAAATTTGGCTATGTGAAAGCGACCCGTACTAAGCATAGTATTGACGTTGTCCATGTTTATATAATTGTCTTATTTCGTTTGCGCTAGGTTTAAAAAAGTCATTTCATGTGTTGCTCTGCGGTGAATCATTTAACATCTGACTGTTTTGAACCGAGTCTGTAAGATTAGTTTAGTGAGTCATCATATCTTTGTTGAACTTGCATGTTTTCTCTGCTATACTTGTTCGTAGTGAAGATTCTATATATTTATATTCTCTAATCTTCCACATCTATATTTACTCAACTTTTCATTCTAATCTTCCTATCCAAAAATCTCAAATCTATTTTTATTTTCTTTTACTATCTTTCCTTGTTTTTCCTTAGACTTGGTTCCTTCCCTATGAGTTCGATATCTTTTAAAACTACATCGTAACTGTATACTTGTAGTTATCATCATTTTTCTATTTGATAAGAGGTATTGACAACACCTACATTTTTCGTGAACAAGTTTTTGGCACCATTATTTGAGGATAAGCCTTACGAAAAGTGTGTAGCCAAGTCTCATGAATAAGTTCTTGGAACCATTAGTTATTAAACTTATCAGTGGAAAAGTGACGAATAGAGTTCCTCTGTGCGATAAACTTCCATTCAAATTTGCATGTACTCAAACTAAGTTGACTTGAAAGGTAATCACTGTAAAATTGTCTACCTGCTGTCAAAGGCTGCTCCGCCTAATTAAAGGAAAGAAACATTGGTGGATTAAAGCTTGGAGAAGGTATCTGAGGACTAGAGGTAGGCTAGGGGCCGAACTAGGATAAATCAAGGTGTTTTCCTTCCTTATCTTTTTCTTTTATCTTTGACAGGGCTTGCGCTCATATATCATCCCTCTCTTTTGTTTATTCGCTTGAAAACCAACCTAGGCAGAATAAGTTTTACTCTGCATAATTTATAGACAATTAAGTCAGCAAAAGCTGAGTAGTTAATGTTTTAGCCTTATATATTGCACTCGGGTTACATTAAAAAAACTTGGCAAATGAATTAAAAATTCTAAAAAGAACAAGTTAATCTACATTCACCCCACTCTGCACGATTATTTAAGCTAAAGCAAACCAACAATAAGAAAATAAATAATAATAAAGAAATACTAGAACTTAATCTGATAAAGAATAATGATAACAAATAAATAAATATTTTAAAATATACTATATATCATGATTTATGTCCTCATCATTCCCTAAACTTTATTGATATTACTTCTCTCTAAGCTCCATTCACGATGGGATTTGTTTAGACGATCAATGACATCTTTCTTGTGTCAACTCCATTCAGAATTTTGTGAACATATCTCTTTAACTTATGCAATGACCTCCATTATTGTCACAAAGAACATCAAGCAGGTCTAGGATTAGTTTAACCATTCCAAAGACATACTTATGAACTTCCTAATTCAAACACCAACCCTTGTCACATCCTCAACACTGTATAACTTTGTTATGGTATGATTGTGTAGAATGTGTTGATGTTGAAGAGTTATCTTTTGAGTTATTGATTATCCAAATGTGTTTTCTATAAAGTTTTAGCCATAATGTTGTAGATAATTCGTAATTTCTTTATTTTACCATAACATAGACCAACATATATAGCTGTAATGATAAATTAGTCAAAAACATTGATAATTTAAATTAAAAAAAGTAAAAAAATTACTAGTACCTTCGTTAACAATAAATATTTTCATTGTAAACCCAATTAATATACATTTCAAAATAAAGCTGATAAATCTTGGGTTCGAAACATAATATCCTCAAAAATTCATATTCTTAAAAAATTTCACATTGTAACCGGCCATAACCTCAATTAAATTTTTTCCTATAAATAAATTTAGTTAATTAAAATAAAACCCAGCTTAAATTTTATATCTAAAAGATATTGAATAGTAAACATTTCAATCAGAAGGACGAAGCCGCCAATATAAGCAAAATCGTGTCATAATGAAACTCTGCTTCGTTGTAAATAATTTATAATAAACCGTGCTTCGTTGTTGTTGTCTAACAAAAGTCCAAAATAAACTTAAAAAAGTCATGAAATACTCTAAAATCTCTCCCTTCTGTCCTTGAAACAGAACGTATTTACAACTGTGCCCTACCTTTTTAAAAAAATATAAAAAGCCCAATGACTGAAATCTTCCAGAAATCGATTACAAACAATGTATCAAATTCAAAACTCCTCTACTCAGCCGTCTTCTCCGATGACCGGCAGCTGGAGCCGCCTCCAAGACAAGAAGTTTGAGAGGGCTCTGGTTATGTATCCCGACGATTTGCCGGACAGGTGGCAGCTGATTGCTGATTATGTTGGGAAATCGATTCGTGAAGTGATAGACCATTACGATGATTTGATCCATGATATTGATGAGATAGATTCCGGCCGGGTTGAGTTACCTAGCTATAACGACGATTATTTGGGTTCGAGTTGGGATTCTACTTCGCCGCCGTCGAATGAGATTTCGTTTGGTTGTAAAATGAAACAGGCGGAGGCGGCTGAGAGAAAGAAAGGAACTCCATGGACAGAGGAAGAACACAAGTAATTTCTTTATTTTCTTTTTCAATTGATTTGCCTTCTTTAGATAATTTATTTGCTTAATTGAAATTTGGCTAAATTTTATTTTGAATGATTGTTCTGTTGTTTTTGTAAATTGATTTTTCTTCGATTCCAGCACAAGAGATTAGGGATTTGGAAATTTAAAGATTCACTGTCATTAACGAAATTGAAGAACCCTTGGTTTTCGGTTGTTTAGTTGTATAAAGATTACAGAGTACAGCTCATCATGAAAGACTTCAAAATTTATATGCTAATTTCACATTTCTCTCTCTTGATTTGTCAACGAAAATAGGAATCCTTTATTTGTTTTATTTGTTTATATCCAATCTTTTTGCTATCCCTGCTTTGAAAATTTTTAAATATCTGGAATCATAGGGCAAATGTTCCTTCCTGATTATATTGGCAAATGTTCCAATAAATTGCAGCTTGAAGTTTGCTTCTTTCAATATCAAAACAGTCAATTGGCGAGTTTTAATACAGATTATGAAAATGTTTCGAAATCGAATATTGGATGTTTATGAAGTGTTTGGCTTTAGTTACGGGTCTTAAAACAACATGTCTTGCTACTTTGATCTAACTTGTTCAAATTATCATATATGTGGATTGATTAGATTAGTTGAGAAAGTTCAAAACACGTTGAACCATATAGGTTCAAACATCGAATCTCAAGCTTTTAAGATTCAATTTACTCTCTAGACGTTGTTTTTTTCATTTGATCGACTCTAAAGACATAACATGTTTTCCTTAAACATTTTGAGTCGATGCATATACTTTTAGATTACTCAGCTCTATGCTATTAATCATATTTGCTTAACAGTGAATATTACGAATACCTTATACACAGCCAATCATTTAGTAGTTTAGGGGTCCAACATGATGAAATATTGGTGATGTTTTAGCATTCATAATTTTGCAGTTGACTTATATTACAACATATTTACAGGTTGTTTCTGGTGGGGTTGAAAAAATTCGGGAAAGGAGACTGGAGAAGTATTTCGAGGAATGTGGTGGTGACAAGAACTCCAACACAAGTAGCTAGCCATGCCCAGAAGTACTTTTTGCGGTTGGGTTCCAACAAGAAAGAGAGGAAAAGGACCAGCATTCACGATATCACCACAGTGGATACCAACCTGGTTGACCCACCCGCTCCTATGGATCCAAATTGGATCCACGTTCAGCAACAGTCTAGTTTGCAAAACTTGTCTGTGGTAAGCCATTTGCCTAATCAAGGACCTCATTCAATGCAGTATTAAAACTATGATTTCCCCCTATGTAAAGATGCAGGATAACATGCTTTCTGTATATATGCAAAACAATGCAGCAGTTGAAGTCCATTTTGTACAGCCTATTAATGTTATTTTTAGGCGTCGTAGCGAATTGAGGTTGGTAGAAGGGATTGGGAGCCGATTTGAAGTTTAGAGATATGAAAAGTAGAACTTTTAGGAATGAATTCAATGATAATATAACAATTGAAAATTTTATCTTTGGCATGGTCTTCACATTTTGTGGTGGCTTAAATGCATTACTTACATCTGAACTTGTTTCAAAAAGTCTAAATACCTAATGTCATTCTGAATTTTCAAAAATTTCAAACAACTCCATGAACTTGCAAGTGGTGCGTCAGTTTGCTCTCTCACTGTCACGTGTCAGCTTCTGGTTGAACATAAAAAATATGGAAAATTGCATCTTTGAATAGTCAACCAACTAGAATTTGACAGATGACAAGGTTTAACTGGTGTATATTAAACAAGTTTAGGAGTATCTAGAATTTTTGAAGGATGATAATAGGTTAGTTCATTGGTAAATTATGCATGTTGCTAAATTTATGTTTATTTGAGTTCAAATCTTAAATGGTAGGTGTTTTTTCTTTAGTGATTTTATTGTTTGAAGTGGATCTTTATCTAACTACTAGTTGGAAACCACATTGGGAAATGCTCTCCGGTGCATTATTCCTTATGAACTTTGCGTACGCGTATTTATTTATATTTGTTTAGTTTAAATTGGCTCCAAAGATTTTATGCCAGTTTTGTGTTTTACATGTTATTGTGGTTATCTTCTACTTATTCTATATTCAAAGTTCTTAATTTTTTCAAGATGGATAATTGTTTCGAGTTGAGTTTAGGGATGACAATGAGCTGACCATGGTCCAAATGTGTTTTAATATAGACTTGTTTTTACAAGTTATATTCATGTATGCCATTCACAGATTTACAAAATTGGGATCCGAATTCATATTCTACTGCCCTTAAATATTTGGATTTAAAACGGGTTCAAACAATACTATTTTGTTTTTTGATGTTTAATGAATATTAACTGATTAATATGAAGATGAGACTTATTCTTTAATAAGGTGAAGGTAATTTTTTTCTAGACTCATTACCCTTTTTAACATATAGTTACTAAGAAATTTGTACTGAAATTTGGCTTTATAAAACCGGTCTAGGGTGTAGTTAGGGTTCTAATTTACACATTAAGATCATATCTATAATTTCGGTTGTATATACATATTTAGTCAGATCGTGGAGTTCGAATAACTAAGATCTAAATCCTAAAAGTGAGTTCCACGTTCATGATACATTACCACCCAGGTGAGGGAAAATGAGATTAAAAAAAAAAATCAGATTTTGAATGCATTTATCCCCAATATGTTTGAAAGACGAAAGTGTATTAAAAGTTTCAGTTGCGGTACCATTACTTGCCCGAAAAAGATTTAGGAAAATTAGCTAACTTTCTAATTTTTGTTTACATAATTAATATGTTTCCAACAATTCAGTTTGAAGTTTCTAAACTATTCTTATTTACATTGTTACATTATTTTTTTTTTAAAAAAAATAATCTAAATTCCTATTTTCAATTTATTTCACAAATTGTTTATTTTTTCAACATATCATTTTAGAATATTTTTTTCATCTTAATGTTTCCCTTCAAAATAAAATTTATGATGCTATACTTTCAAAATTTTTTTACTGATATATATTTATTTTATAGTTCTTTTCTAGTTGTCATATAGTTAAAACACATACTTAATTAAATACAAATATAAAACAACTATATCAATTTGACATATTACAAGTAAACTATAACAACAATATAACATAATTACATCAATTTGAATTAACTATAAAATTAATTATAAAATGCGATTTTGTTATATTGAATATATCTATAAGTAAACTATATGGTAACTATAAGATAACAATAAAATGTGATTTTGTTATATAAAAAATAAATTCAAACACAATAAATAAATAAGAACACATAAATATAACATTTTTACATTAGTTATAAATACTATAAATAAAGTATAATAAAATCATGATAAAAAAAATACTAAAATTACGTTGATTTGAAATAACTATAAGATAACTATAAAATCCGATGAGGTTATCACAAGATAACTACAAAGTGATAGAAATGTAAATTCAAAATCTTGACAATACACTTTTGACAATTAAATTAAGTAATGGATAAAAAAAAGTAAATGATATATGAGACATGGAGTAATACATCAATTCCAATTGTACAAATTGAATTTTCTTAACAGGATTAACAACATAGGTTAAAAGCATGTGACTAAAAATTTTCGAGTTCAAGGTACCAAAATATCTTTAATGTACCTAATAGATATTACGACCATCCTCTTGTAATGGTAATAGAACAGGATTACTATGAATCAAACAACAATAAAATAAGGGCATGTTACCAAATACAACAATTTGGATTTCAACATGAGTCATACCAACAAACAATAATGAAGTCTGTTTTCAAGTTTTAGTTTTCCTTTTATAATGAATTTCAGTTGATATCCTTTTTAATCCTTTGTTTTTCTATTCTCATAACGATTCTTACCATAAATCATCCAATGATTAAGCGCAATGTTATTCTGATGATGGCTAAATCCAGTTTTACCTTACCTTCTACCATTAATCTTCCTTATATAGATCACCAGAACTCTTCTTTTGGAGATCTTTGCACTTTCTTAGCTTACGATTCATTTCACGATGGCTACAAATATATCAATAGGCGCGAGCTAGAAGATTTTCCAAATCCATATACCTATTTAGTTTGACTGTATGTTTTGTTCTCTTGAATTGATGAACATTGCCTCGGCTTCTGGTTTCTGAACTCTTTTTTTAGCTGATCTACTATATATTTCTGGCATTTGTTTATAATGTTAGTTATATTCATTATTTGATTAATTTTAATGTTGTTAGAGTTTGTTGGCGGTCTCATACATTTTTTAAAAAATTTACCTCATTTGAACTTCCATTAATTGAAAAAAAAATCTTCAACTCGCTCCGGATGTGACTTGAACCTGGATCTTCTAGAGACCGCAACTTCTTTCTTAACATACTTGTAAATAGTTGCCATTAATGTACTAAAAATCAATTTAAGGGATGAGAAAACAATCACATCTAGAACCATTTTTTTATTTTTAATTTTTCTTGGTATGAGCAGATTACATGGTTGTAATCAATTATGATTGATTTGAAGTTTGAGTTGCCTAAATAAAAAAATTAGGTTTCTTATGCCACTCTAATACCAAGTATAAGACTGGTATAAGAGCTTTATAACAATTCACCATGGAAAGAAAGGAATTCACGAAAAAAGGAAAACTAAAACTTAAAAAAGATGGGAAAGCAAATTGGTATGAGAACACTTATACTTGTTATAAGATCTTTGATACCAGTTTACCATGAAAGAAGGAGATTTGCAAAAGAAGAATGGGAAGAAAGATGAAATAAGTGCGTTAATTATGGTATAAAAACCTGAAAGTTGAGAATGAGGGAAAGGAACCTAGTATAAGAACTATAATACTAAGTGTTGGAAACACCAGATCCGTCCGTGAGCGAGTCAATCGCATGTAAGTATCCCATCCAATTTAGGTAATTTGTCTTTATTGGAAAATACATATGTTTAAGGACTTATTTGAATTTATGTTTTCAAATGCACCATTATTATATTTTTCCATTTCTGTTTTCTATAATTATGTGATGAATGGAATGAAAATATATTGACGAATTTTTTATTTCTCTCTACATATTTCTCTTTCTTATGTTTTTCTTCCTACGATAAGTGAATCAACAAATCGATCGTTATCGACCTTACGACTATTCAAAAGTCATGGAAACTTGATTGTTATTCGATATGCTGTGATACAAACTCGACTTAACATACACGTGGTATTGTTGCGACTTTCTTTGATCTTGGGCACGTAAAATGTACATAATTTGTATTCATTTCTTTCGATTTTCATCATTGGTATCAGAGCAGGATTTTTTTGCAATGATTATATGTGTATATGCATGTAATCTTATTCTTCTATTATGAAATTTGAAGATTCGGTATTTGAAATATTTTTTTCATAAATTTTATGCGAATTCTACTAATAAATATGAAAACTATAGAAATTTCGTTGTCTTGGAGAATTTTTATCATTAATTTGTGTTTATGATAGTATTATATACTGTTTTGAACAATATTTTCATTCATAAATTAACCAAATTCATTTTTGGTTTGTTAATGACAAAATCAAAATTCTTTTTCATGGAAAAGTTATAGATTTTATGGTCATTTGTGTAAATGACAAGTTTATGTTTGTTTTTGTGGTAAAACACACGATTCCATTGGACTCGGGAAGATTTTGGTTGGAGGTCGAAATTACTTTCGAAAATGATTTAGAATTGAAAGCCAAATTTCTGAAACTTGTAAGAAAACATCCATGCATAATCTATTAGATATGATGTATGCCCTAGAGGTAATTAGGGCGATATATCTTAATTAGTTATAATGTACAAATAGTTTTTAGATTATTATTAATAATAATAAAGGCATCTTTGTTATTTATCAGTGTTTGTTTAATTTATATATCTCGCTAGTATCATATATATGTTGTATTATATATATGTGCATTGATAAGACAAAGTCCTTGACTACTTCATAGCATAAAAGTGCAAGGAAATAATGGGAGCTATGTGGTGTGAGAACTGCACATACGTGTTATTATGAATAGTCTAAATATCCCTAATCATAGTTTCATTGAGACTGGACATCAATAAAGTGGATAAACTAGCATTTGTAGGCTTACTCCTTGGATTAGATCCAAGCAGCCATTCTCACGAGCTGAAGGTGGTACCTCAAGTTAACACATGAATGTATTCGAGTAATACATTGGAAACCACCATAAGACAAACACTTGGAAATAACTATATCGGTGTGTTGGTGTCATGTCTTATTGTAGTAGTAGTATAAGTATCCTCAGACCTGAGATACTGGTTACATTATGTAGGAGTTGCTATACTTTGGGTCATACTTATTCATACCCTAGCGATAAGGATGATACAAGTGATTAATGGTACAATGATGATCACATGTTGGTAAGCCGAGTGTCAAGATGGGATCCATCGCTCCTAATATAGTGATATAATGGGATATGTACCTTAAAGCCTCTTGTTGAAGAGACACACTCATAAACCTCTAATCAGAGTAAAAGATTAATAGAATGGGTTTCTAGTCAATCTTATTACATTATGGCGAGTGGTGTTCTTCATTAACAAGTCTAATTCCAGGATATCAACGACTATTACATGAGCGAATACTTAATCCGAGCTCAATAAATAGGATGGTACTTAACCTGATGGAAGGAGTGTATTGTTCGCCACTTTTCTACTGATAAGTTTAATAACTTATTCATAAGACTTGGCTACACTCGTTTCGTAATGCTTATCCTTAATAATAATGCCAAAAACTTGTTCACGTAAAATGCAGGTGTTGTCAATACCTCTTATCAAATAGAAAAATGATGACAACTGCAAGTATACAGTTGCGATTTAGTTTTAAAAGATATCGAACCCACAAGGAAAGAACGAAGTCTAAAGATCAACAAGGGAAAAACAAAGTAAGAAAATAAAAATAGATTTGAGATTTTTGGATAGGAAGATTAGAATGAAAAGTTGAGTAAATATAGATGTAGAAGATTAGAGAATCTAAATATAGATGTAGAGGATTAGAACAAGTATAGGAGAGAAAACATGCAAGTTCAACAAAGATGTTACGATTCACTAAACTACTCTATTAAACTCGGTTCAAAACACTCAGATGTTCAATGATTCACAGTAGAGCAACACATGAAATAACTTTTCTAAATCTAGCACAAATGAAATAAGACAATTATATAAACCTGGACAACATCAATGTATGCTTAGTACGAGTCGCTCTCACATAGCCACATTTAGCAAGTTACCATTCAAAAAATGTTGGCTTACTAAACAACTTTATGTCATAGATCCAGTGATTATACACGATATTGTTAACCCCGAAACTACTCTTAAAATTAACTCCAACGCATATAACTTGAATAGTATAAATGACTTAGCACGAAATACGCATTATGACACATAGACATATCATAAACTTTGAAATAGAAAGTATAAGTAGAAAGCAAAGCAAAGTTGTAAGGTATGCAAGTGAAAGCTAAAGTTGATCAAACCGTATCCACTCTTTAATGTGAGTTGTCAATTCCCGCAATTCCTGCGTCTGCTTTGAATTCGGTCTCGGCTCATACAGAACCTCTGTTAGGAAGCTATTCTTTGCGAATATCGAACAAACGAATATTCAAGAATGAAAACTTTTATTGATAAGTGATTTGCAAGTACACTTATACAACAATCGCTTGAGAATATAGAGAAATCTAGTGATTGAAACAAGGATTCAAATCACTTAAACATTTTCTCGCTAACACTTAAGAACGTAGCGAATCTATCTACACACACTATATTTATCTTTCACTTTATGCCCTACACTTCCTGGAATGCACCACTTTCAATGCATAAAATTTGTGAGGATTGGAACCCTATTTATAGAGTTTGAAGGGTTGCATTTATCCAAACGAAGGGTTGTGTCCATTGGTGAAAGATTGCATCTCTTCATTGTGATTGGTTGAGAAGCTTTGATATAATCCACAATGGATGGGCACATTTTCATGATTGGTTAACTTCTGATAGGTGTTTGTTCTTTGGTAGTTGATGGTCGTTGATCATGCTTATCTGGCGGTTGGTAGTTAAGAAGATAATACTAGAAAACCATCCAAGTCGCGACTGCGAGACACAAGTCGCGACTGTGAATTTAGTCTTACTCAGAATTCTTCTTGCAACTTCACCGATCTTCGACAACTTCGATCCTAAGCCAAATCTTTAAGTTCCACGCATCTTTTTGCACCTTTTTCACTCTTTTTTCATAGAATTCCACTTTAGATTATTTTACTTCCAAGATTTACCTAGTATCTGCATTTGCATAAAAAACAACTACATATCACGTGAAATCTTTTATATGAAGCATAAAAATGACTAAAACTATAGTGTTTAATGTATAAAATTAATGTGATAATAAGTGTAATTATACACTTATCATAACCCCACACTTAACTTTTGCCTTGTGCTCAAGGTAAATTCAACAGAAGTGTATAAATTGGTAAACAAGTTCGTACCTTATTTGGCGAAAGATTATTGCAGTGAGTACCACATTCCACGTTGCAAAAGATTTCAAGTAGAAGTTCAAAATTTCCCACAATTTAGTAATGTGCAATTTATATAGCTTAGTTGCATACCTTTGTTCTTAATGGAAAGTCAACCGAATCA
>CATIWQ010397540.1:0-46658 GCA_949673415.1 Euphorbia schlechtendalii
TGCACCAAAAGATAAAGCTTATTCATAAAGGGAGGCCAGTGATGATCAAGGCTGATGAGGAATCAATGATGGCGGCTACTGCATTTAAAGAGAGAACAATGCAAGGGTTGAGGGTGGTAATGGCCACTGAGGAAAAGAAGAAGGGGCATAGAACTCCGAAGGGATATCATTTTTTCCCTGGAATCCTTAGAGCTCAAATGAAGAAGCAGGGTTTCATTCCAGGAAAAGGCTTAGGAAAAGACCATCAGGGGATTATCAGGGCCATTGATCCTATCCTTATCACACCTAGTTTAGGCCTGGGCTTCACCCCAGGTATGAAGATGTACAAGCATAAACGGCCCATGTTCTGTAACATGGTGAGTGTCTGCGAGGCGGAAGGCACTAAGGCATATCTGGGAGAACCAGAACCGATGATCTTGAATGGAGAAAAGGTCAAGGGACTCAAGATATTCAACGATGTCTTTGACTTCAAGACCGGCAAGCTGATTAAACCCCCTGTTGATGCTGATCTGGAAGAAAAACCAATCCCTGTGGTAACCCCGATCGAGGAGTCTGGAAATGGCAGAGTACTGGAAGATGCAATGGTAGCTATCACTAAGGCTGTTAACGAGCTGATGAAGAAAGGCGGTACGAGAGACCAAGATCTACCAAACACTATCAAGCTCCTCACCGAGAAGCTGATGCAGACCACTCTTGAGGTAGAGCCTACCATTGACACACTTGCTACTACAACAACTGAAGTCCCTCCGCCTGTGGAGGAGGAATAGATTATGTAATAATGAATAAATTTGATGTTTTTGACAATTTTACCTACGAGGCTCATTCAATGAAGTACGATAATTTTGCTTACTTTTTTGATGTTTAACCTGACGACACCATGCATTCATTTGATCATACACATAACGTCTTTAACATTCATGACACATCATTAAACGAAATTAACTTAGGTACAAATGAGTCATAAAAATGGTGATGATTTCCAATGATTTGGCTCCTAAAGAAAAAAGAGAGATCACGAACGTACTTAAAAGTCATGTGACAGTGTTTGCTTGGTCATATGAGGACATGCCTCGAGTGGACAGATAGATCGCCGAACACCGTATCCCGACTGACCCTCGGATCAAGCCGGTAAAACAAAAATTGTGTCGCTTAAGGCTGGAATGGGCAGAAAAGGTCAAGATTGAACTGGCAAAGTAAATTGAAGCTAAATTCTTAGAAGTGGTTGAATACCCAACATGGCTAGCCAACATTATCCTAGTGGCAAAGAAAGATGGCAAGGTTAGAGTATTTGTGGACTTTAGGATCTGAACAAGGCCTCCCAAAAGGATAATTTCCCCCTACCCCACATTGATGTACTGGTTGACAGCGCGGCAAGGGCAGCTATGTATTTCTTCATGGAGGGCTTCTCAGGCTATAACCAGATACTAATGGGAATAACCGACAAGATTAAGATAGCATTCATCACTGAATGGGGCGTATACTGCTACAAGGTAATGCCGTTTGGTTTGAAAAATGCGGGTGCAACATATCAGCGGGCCGTCACAACCCTCCTGCATGATATGAGCCACAAAGAGGTGGAAGTTTATGAGGATGACATGCTTGTGAAGTCCATCACCAAGGAGGAACATCCAGCTATCCTAGATAAGTTTCTCACCAGAATCGAGAAATACAATCTCCGCTTGAACCCCAAAAAGTGCGTATTTGGGGTTACATCAGGGAAACTCCAGGGGCATATAGTCAGCCAAAAGGGAATTGAGATTAAGAAAGAAGTTCGATCTTTCCTGGGATCTCTACAGTATGTAAGCAGATTCATCGCCAGACTCATTACCATCTGCGAGCCAATCTTCAAACTACTACGAAAGGACCAACTAGTAATTTGGAATGACTAGTGCCAAGCGATGTTTGACAAAATCAAACAATACTTGTTAAGCCCACCCGTCCTCCTCCCACCAAAACCTGGAAAACCCCTGATCCTATACCTAGCAATTGAGGAGTCATCGGTTAGAGCCATGCTGGTGCAAGAACATGAAGATAGAAGCAAACATCCAGTGTACTACTTGAGCAAGAAATTACTCGAGTATGAGTCATGCTACACCTTGGTAGAGAAAATCTGCACCACGATGGTTTGGTTGATAAAGAAGCTGCGACATTACTTCCAATCTTATCATGTAAAAGCCATCGCAAAGATAGACCCGATGAAGTACTTATGCCAATCGCCAACACTAGCCGAAAATCTCTCCTGATGGTTATTGCTACTATTTGAATTCTACATCGAATATGTGACCAAAAAAGTCATTAAGGGATGAGCATTCGCTGAATTTTCGGTAAATCAACCCTTGGACTCTGATTATGTTGAAAATCTAGAATTTCTCGATGAACAACTAGCATTGATAGAAAACGTCGGTGCAGAGTGGAAGATGTTCTTTGACGGTGCAATGAACAGAAATGGAGCCGGCCTAGGTGTTGTATTAATAACATCGCAAAACGAAGTTATACCCCTTTCCAAATGATTGGAATTCCCAGTAACAAACAACGTGGTAGAATATGAGGCCTGCTTATTTGGGTTAGAGGCACTTCGAAAGGCATGGGCAAAAGAAGTATCGGTGGTTGGAGACTCAGCTCTGGTTATTAAACAGGTCATTGGCGATTGGGAAATTAGAAAAGAATCACTCCGTCCTTACATAGAAGCAGTATGGAAAATCTCACAAAATTTTTCCAAATACATCTTCAAACACGTGCCCCGGGATGAAAACCAATTGGCAGATGCACTCGCTACACTGGCAGTAATGTGGGAAGGCCCTAGAACTGAGTCAATCAAGCTTGTTGTCCTGAAAATGTCCAAAGAACCCTTCTATTGTCACCTAGTGTAAACGGGGGAACAACAAGCTATCAAGAATTGGTCCTTCGACATCGTCAAATTTTTACAAACCGGGGAATACCCAGAAGGCGCAACAGACTCTAAAAGAACCTCATTACGGTGATAAGTGACTCAGTTCCTCCTAGTATAAGGGGACCTGTTCAAACGAACATCAGAAGGAATGCTGTTGAGATGTCTCACAGAACAGGAGGCACTATTGGTAATGAGACAAATGCACGCGGGAGACTGCGATCCACACATGAATGGGGTAGCACTAGCTAAGAAAATACAATGCCAGGGATATTATTGGATAACAATGGTCACAGACTATGTATCGGAAGTACAAAAGTGCCACGAGTGCCATATATACGATGACATCGGTCATCTACCTCTATCTGAACTCCATAGCTTATCCACTCCTTGGCCATTCTCAACTTGGGGCATCGACATTATTGGTGAGATTCGGCCAAACTCGACTAATGGAATCGTTTCATTATAGTAGCAGTCGACTACTTTTCAAAATGGGTGGAAGCTGAATCTTACACCAACATCACCACTAAGAAGATGGCCAAGTTCATAGAAAAGCATATATTCGCTCGATATGACATTCCACATCACATCGTATCAGATAATGGAGTTCAATTCCAAGGAGCCACATTAGAACTAATGAGGAAATATGGGATTGAGCACCATCGGTCATCACCATGCAGGCCACAAGCTAATGGGGCAGTAGAGGCAGCCAACAAGGCGATTAAGAAAATACTGAGCAAGATGGTCGTTACTTACAGGGATTAGGCTGATAAGTTACCATTCGCAGTATGGGGATATAGGACGAGCATCAAAACTCCAACCAATCAAACCCCTTTCTCATTAGTGTATGGGATGGAAGTAGTTTTAACGGTGGAAATGGAAGTGAAATTGCTTTGAGTAGCACTGAGGAATCAGAATGGGCAAAGGCCAGATTTGAACAGTTGAAAATGCTAAAGGCACTGGATCATTTACAGATGTACCAACAACACATGGCTAGGGCCTACAACAGTCGAGTTAGGGTTAGAAGCCAACCATTAAAAGTAAGAGACTTGGTTCTGAAACAAATGAGACCCTCAAATGTGGACCAACGGGGAAAGTTTCGCCCGAACTAGGAAGGCCCTTACGTCATTAAGAAAATTTTGAGCAAAGGAGCTGCCCAGATCATGGACATGGATGGAAACGAGTTGGTTAATCCAATCAATCAAGATAAGCTCAAGTGCTACCACATGTAAAAATAAAAGAAATACATTTACAAAAGCGGTACACCAAAAAAGAGAGAGAAACCAGTCCGCCAGATGGCACTTGGCTACCTGGGCAACAATTAGGACCATTCTTGTATAAAAACCAGAAATGTCTACTGAGTTGAAAACCCGCGAAGGGTGGATCAGGAAAAAATTAGTACACGGTGAGGAATAGAGGGACTGCGAGTTAGAAAACCTGTTCTAGGCTAACTGGCGGTAAGACTCAAATCATTGGAAAACTTGTACTCTTTTTAAAGTCATTCAATGAAATGTATTATGTTTGTAAAGATTTATGTTTATGTTTATATGAATAGTGTGCATACAGAATATCGCAAGTAAATAAAATTCAATAAAATTTCATAATCCAATATAAGCCAAAAACACAAGTCAAAAAACAAATGGCAAATAAGATCTAAGGGTGCCAATCATTCCACCGTGCACACTTCCTCGAAGTATGAGAAAGGGGGTCCAAACCATCTTCATCCCTCTCCCACTCACGAGACACCATAAAGTGCTGATTAGCATCGGGAAGAACCTTGATCTCACCAAGCCACCCGCGGTAGAATTTGTCAGTATCTGTGGTCTCCGGGGTAGTGTAATCTAACATAACAACCTGAGTGCGTGCCCAAAGCCTCCGTATAGCATCAGGTGTGTCAGGATCGAAGTCGTGGAAATGGGTCGAGCATAGAGACCTAGGAACCCGTTGTTGACGCCCATACTTCTTACATAGATGAGAAGGGGAATCGGACGTGAGGCCAAACAACCCCATCAGTAAAACACCAAAATCATGGATGTCGGTAACCACGAACGGAATCTCCATCCAAGGGCTGAGCCAACGAATCTCAGAAGCTCGGTAGGAGCCTAGAATCTCGACCCAAGCACCTTCACTCAGCAAACGATGGTTCTTCTTAGTAAAGCCTCTAGGACCATAATGCGTAGGGAGGTATCGAGCCTTCCCTAAACGTGGATCAGCAGTCAAGTGAAGCTTCTCCAACAGCCATACCTACGTTAATCCATTTATTTAAGCAAACAACGAAAATCATGAAGGAAAGGATAAATAAGAAGAATTACCTCTAGTAGAGCAAAATGGTCTCCTGCTAAATCCAAATTCACAGAAGCAGCATCTAAGTGAATCAGATTCTTAGCCAAGGCTAAAAGCTGCAGGAGAAAGGCCTATGGAGAGTGGGTCAATGACCGACAGCAAGCGAGAAGGGGCAATCGCTCCAACCGCGTAAACAAACTCTACCAGAAGAAGTAGAGTCACCATCGAGGGCTAAGCTAGATGATTGTTGGGTGTATTCTCACACCAGCTAAGGACAGCTTCAACCTGGAAGCCACCAACATCAGGGGGGTGGACAAAAAGCGCCCACTAGACTCCAGATTCCATAAACCCTTCAGCTTATCTTCACCTCCAAATTGGAAGGAAGGGAAGGCAAAGGATAGTCTCACGGGGGATATCGACGTTGGCTCATTCGGAAAAGGGAGACCCAGGATAGTATGAAACTCCTCAACCAAGGGGCAAAGCTCGAAGTCGGCAAAACAAAAAACATGAGTAGCAGGATCCCAAAACTTCAAAGCAGCATGAATGAAGGACATATTCACAGGCCTGGAAGCAAGGTATTGAAGACCCCGCAGACCAAAGCGCTCTATCCTTCGCCAATCGGGTCCCCGAATAGTGCGGAGAAAGACCCTAAGGTGTTTGTTATAGGTCGACATCAGAAAGGAAGAGAGCTAAAGAAAATCCCTCAAGACCGGTGTTGCCTACACATATTAACTGCATACATTAGCATTAACAATCATTCAAACATATAAGAAAAAAAAACATTCACAAACAAGCAAGCATATTCATAAAATAAAACACTACATACGAGGACCTGGAGCGCAACGGCCAAAATCCTCTTTTCTTTTATAAATCCAAAGTTTTTTTGAGATTCTACAAGATAAAGTTATCTAAAAAGAGTCAGATTTGAGAAAAAGGAATCTAAAACTAAAGCTAAAAGGGAGCTCCTAAGCATGCGCCACCTAAGCGTTATCTCCACCCACCGGATCTCGGGGAAACATGGTAGCTATCTCAAAATCCTCAGCACCTAATCTCCCAAGAGCACCACCCGCAGAACCAGACTCAGGAGGAGGCTAGGGAGCATGAAGAAAACCGGTATCTCGTTCTGGAGAGAAGAGTCGCCCAGCATCTGAGTCATCAAGTAAGGAATCGATATCAAACTACCGCAGCAACTCCTGATACTGAGCCTGCAAACTCTAGTGACTAGCTTCCAAACTCTGGTAACGGACTCCCAGCTCCTGATGACTAACCTCAAGGCCATGATAGCGAGCATCTAGACCTTGATGGTTGATATCCAATGTCTGAAAGCGACCTTCGAGCTCTCAGTAGAGTTGCTCGAATTCCACGCTCCTCACCACGATATCCTACAGTCATAAAACATATCACGAAAATTATATCCATGTACATAAAAAAAGACATTTCATGCATCGCATATAACAGGACGAGAAATACAACATACACGTGTAATCCCATCTTGTGAAATCATCAAGTCCCTCAATGCAAAAGAATGTCGGGCAACCCGATCCATCTCTTCACGTGCGACCTGCAAAAGGAAAGGAGTGAGTAAACAAATGTTAAGACATCCCCAAACATTGCTGGTAATCTAAAACTCATATGAGTAGTGTCGGAAGGGTCGTAGGCTAACGTATGGGAGCTCAGAGGAAGAGGCACTTACCGTGAGGTTCCCATAGAATCAAGTAGCATGTAGAGTCAAGGGGAACCGCAAACCTCCCCTCTATGACGCCTGAAGATGTACTTGGCCCCCCGGTCGCAGCATTCAAATCAGGCACTCGAACCCTCTTCCGGGCAAATTCTTACAAAAATAGATAAACAGTCAGAAACAGATCAACATAGATAAAACAATTAACACATTTCATACCCAGCATCCCACACTAGTACCGCTAGCGCTTGCACCGGAACCACCGTCAACTCTCGAACCTTTAACACAAGCAGGGGGATGCTCGGCCTCGGCCTAGGTCGGCGGGTGAAGCGGGTGCAGTCTCTCCCTAATGAAGGCCTTGTAGTCACCACGCAGCCCGGAGAGCCTCACACCATGATCCTCAAAGAGCACCTCCCGCTCATCGGGATCAGTGACCACCAAGTGCGCCCAAAATAGTCTGGTGGGAGGCGGAGGCGAAGGTGGAATGCGCCTCTCGGATACTGGCTTAGTCTGTCAGAACTGAATACGTTCTTCCAGGTACCACTCATGGGTCCTAGGCCCCTCAAGGATGAA
Organism: Euphorbia schlechtendalii; assembly: GCA_949673415.1. Lineage (NCBI taxonomy): Eukaryota > Viridiplantae > Streptophyta > Magnoliopsida > Malpighiales > Euphorbiaceae > Euphorbia > Euphorbia schlechtendalii. Next base: position 7,422 of record CATIWQ010397540.1, read on the forward strand.
GTGGTTATGATCCACATCTTGCCGGATCTCCTTTGCCATGTGATAGCTTAGGAGACCCCTCCATGGGTTACGCTCCACCTGAAAAGAAATAACAACAAAGTCAGAATAAGTTTAATAACAAGAATATGATCACATCCATTGAGATAAGATCCATTACATGCTCAAGGGTCAATGCACAAAGATGTTGGTAGTAACTGGCAGGATCTAAAAAATCTCCCACGAATGACGAGCAAATCCGCGCCATACACGGGGCTCCCTCTAGGGTGTCAGCAAACTGTGGGGCGGGGAGGAACCGATGATAGAAAGCCCATGCCTACGAAATAAAGGGATCAGTTAAGGTTAATCAATCAATAATCGACGTACACAAATCACAAAGTAAGCGAACAATACCCAAAGAACCATGGGGCAGCAACGTAGAGCATGTAAACGACCTCGAACGACTAAGTCAAGGGTAAAATAAGTCTGCACTAATATCGCTCGTAGCCAATTAAGGCGACTAACCCTGTCCAAATCTGCTAACGGCTCAATCAGCCCATAGTTGATCTCGTTGTTCGAGACCGGGAAAAATATGACACTCAACAGGGTGGCCAAAAATGACCAGACTTATGGAGGAACCTCAGCCTCGGAAACAGACTGTCGACCCATCCAATAGTCAAACAACATGTCATAACTCAATGCCCGGCCTCTGGGGTCAACACCGAGCAGGTCTCTGATGCTATTATAAGCAGTGGGAGCCTTGAAGAACCGCTCCCAGAAGGCGTCAAACCGGATCACAGTACCAGCCCATGGTAGACCAATGATCGCCACGATATCAGAGGGAGTAATGGTAACCTCCATGATCGGAAAGAGGAACATGTGCGAAATGTTACACCACCTCTGAGCAAGCGCGACCGATGTAGAATACAGTAATAAGGTAGGCCATAAGGATCGGACCAAGGGACCGGAGCCGGTGGCCTCGATAGCCTGAACAATCTCGGAATGAGAAGAAGCATGACGATACCATGATTGGATTGTAGAATACCCACCAGTAGGACGTAGAGTGGGGGACTACAAAACAAATTAAAATAATTTTCTAATTAAACACAAAAATGGTGAGAAAAACACCGAAATAATTTTGGTCCAAAACACATTTAGATCCCCAACATTTTAATTTTCAAATCGTTCTTTTTCTTATGTTTCGAAAAAAAATGGGTCCTCGGATATTCTCGGGTCTAAAACAGATTTAGAAACCGAGTCCTATTATGTTTTGGACAAATATTTTATTCAAAGTTTTTTTCGGATTCGAAAGACTTTTGGACTCCGAACTTTAATTATTTTCCAATCTCGTTAAAATAATAATAATAAAAAATAATAATAATAAAATAAAAACAAAAGCCCGTTGTGCCACGCCAGGCATCTCTGGCGAGGGACCCGAAGGACCCTCGCCAGAGACTTTGGTAAGGGTCCTAAGGGACCTCGCTAGAGAGTCTGGCGAGGGTCCCTTAGGGACCCTCGCCAGGCGGTTTGGCGAGGGTCCTAAGACCCTCGCCGGAATATTTAGCAAGGGTCAGACCCTCGTCGAATATCCTTGTTTTCGCCAGAAAAATTTCCGACATACCTGATTTGCCATTTTTGTTTTTTTTATTTTTCTAGGATAAAATTCTGCGACATGATTTAAGGATCGGTTCTAATCTAGTTCCTAAATAGGGTAAATTGCACTAAAAAAGATAAATAAGAATGTTATTAGCAAATGCCTCGGTCCGGGAAAGGTGAGGTTGGGCTGGAAAATCAGGATCCAACGTCTTTATAGGGGAAGTAATGGTAAACCCCAGCATGGTGTCGTTCACGGCCAAACCATATGCGGCGTCAATATCAACGAAAAATATATCAGGATCATCGGTAGGCTGAGGAATGAGGTGAGAGGTAAGACGGAGTGCCTTGCCAGCGACCTTCGACAACATGATTTCTAGAGAGAAGGGAGAGCGAGAGTGTTTTAGAGAGATGAAGAATACGAAAAGTGAAAAAAAAGGAAGGGGAGCCCTATTTATAAAGAAAATAAATGGGCCCACCTATTTATTTATTATTTTCCAATGGCAGCCTCCTAACACTAAGGAACGATGAACGGGACATCCCCAATATTCCTCAAACTCATTTAATTCATTTATTCCTCGATGTTTTAATTTTTGATTGAAGGGGCAAAAATTTTTGCTCCGCATAAATTTAATCAAATAATTAAAACATTCATCATGAAATATTGATCAACATTATCTTCTTGATTTGACACAGAAAACAAGATGAAATCTTACTAAGGAAATTCAAGATCGCATTTAGGCATCAATCTCCAATTATTCTAAGGGGCACACAATGACCTCAATCAAAGAATGAAACTATTACCACTAATGGGATGCCGCAGAAAGAAACGATCGACCCGCACAAAGGGGCATCAAGCACCAAGGGATTCCGAAGAAAGAAACGGACAACCTTATGAAGACACAGCGCTATAAAGGAAGACCTATTTTATCAATTGAGAATAGGAAATCACCAACCACACCGGTCAGGTATTCTCTCTATCCCTCCGCTCTTTTTGTGTGATAACACTAGTTATACAACCAGCAATTATCACACGAGGGGCAGTTGTGAGCACGAGATTTTGTACAAGCTCGCGCGTTCGATGATGATGGCTTTTTCAGGATTTTATCCTTGAATCACACAATTTTTAAGTAATCTAACGTATCTGAATGGGAATCCTCCCCGTCTCTAATTTAGAAGGACGTTTTAGATCAAATTATTTAATTTTATTCAGAAATTAATTAACTAAATAAAAAATGCAAAAAATACAAAAAAAATAAAAAATATGATAATACAAGAAAAGTTCGAAAACGGAAACCTAGGGGGATAGAATCCCGGGCCGGCCTCGTTGGCGAGAGCCTTTTCAAAATTTGCGAGGCAAGGCTTGCCAAGCTCTTAGCGAGGCCTCGCCAAGAGCGTTGGCGAGGCTGGCCTCGCCAAACTTAGAGAGGCAAGCCTCGCCAACACTCTTGGCGAGGCCTTACCAAGAGCCAGGCGAGGCCTCGCCAAGGACATGGCGAGGAGCCTCACCAAGATCTTCTCCGGCGAGGCCCCTCATTGGAAAAACTTTCCATTTTTGGATTTTTCAAGATTTTACTATAAATAGTCGGGTCTTTTTCGATTAACAGGATCTCGAAAATTATTAGATAAAAAATAGCTTTAGAAAGACTTTAATTTCCAAGAATTAAAGCGAACATTTTTGTACTTTTACTATAACCTTTTCACCTAAACTAGAGGACGAGAAGGATTTCTCAAGGATCGATCAGACATCTTCGAAGTGGATCCATTCAATAAGGGTAAGCCTCTGAGTTCCTAGAACTGCAATTCTCATGCTTTTAGTGTTTAATATCTTCTTCTGATTCAATCTGTGAACCTAGGATTTTAATTACTTTTATTTCATTTCAACTGTTGTAATTCTTCTTCATTTATTTTTCTTTATTAAAAGAAGATGTATGTTAGAACACCCCCCACGAAGGGAATAAAACAAATTCCTGGATAACAGCCCTCACCGATTTACCATGCGAGAAATTTCATTAATTAAAATGAGTAACCAACATGCTAATAAAACGAACTGTTTTATTTAAATAACAAACACAATATCACAATTGATTTTTCTTTAGGCCACACGGGCCTCGCTAAATTCAAAATTGAACATACGTGTTATCCCCTGTGCTAACCTTTGTGGATGCGGGTATATTAGGATTAGATGTATGTTTAGGATTTTAATTTTCCTTTGGGTATCGCAATTTCAATTTATTTTGGGAAATGTAATTAATAAGTTAGCGGGCGGTTGCATCCCCCGATTTTTGAAAGCCTTGTAATTTTATTTTCCGCATTTACTTAATGCTTTGTGGATGGCTTATTTTTCTGCTTTATGGATGGTTTATTTTACAAAACGTGAATCATGCATTTAAAATCAAAAATGACCTAAGTGCGAATATCCAAGATTAAAAGAACACAATTTTCTATAGATGTAATTTAATGTGATCCAATGAGAAATAAGCAACTTATCCCGGACCCAAATCTCTATGTCTTAGTGGGCCTTCCCCTGGAGTTAAGCCTCACTGGACTCTAATTCCTGGAAAGAGCTAATCCATGTGGCGACTCCACACTAAGAGATGGCGGATTCGAGTTCGAACCGATCTAAAACATTTTCTCTTTTCTCTTTCAACCTTTTTTACTGGGTCCCCCGACCCGGTCCTTCCTTTTTCAAACACCCCGGTGGACCGTGCCTATGAAACAGTGCGCTCTCCGCCCACCGCTCCGTGTCGCCCGCTCACACCCGACACCAACCTTCTTATCAAGGGTAACTTATTTAGGCTGCTGCTAGTCTAGATCTGGGGGTGGCCTGCTTGGCACATTATCATCGATATGGTTTTGGGGGTGACCTGCTTGTTAGGCCACTACTGAGCCATAGAAAGGGAAAAAAGATTTTATTTATTATTTTTTAACTTTTTGATTTATTTTCTAGATGTGAAAAAATGATTGGGAAGGCCGGAATAACTTTCTTAATGGCATCTAACCCCTTTGTAAACCCGCAAAAGTCTAGAGGGCAAGTAAAAACCTAAGCTTTCATCATCGCTTAGTAAGGACCGAAATCCCATGTTTATGATACAAGATTAAACATAGAAGAGAGGGAAATTGAGGGAGAAGAGAGAGTAAATTGATTGATAGAGAGAAGAGAGAAGAAAGTTACAAATCTCATACAATTTTCATTCCTTGCTCTGTGTACAGAGCAACTACTTAATCCCCTTTCCCTCTAACGAATTAACAAAGCATCCAATAAAAAAATGCCATCTCATCGACTGATTAACTAGTAAAACACACCTTTTAACAGATTACAACTAAATTCAGTTCAAAATACTAAAACGCAGAATTATAATTTTTCCCTTATAAAATTCCCTACCCCTTAAATAATCCTTGTCCTCAAGGATAGATATTGAACTCTAGAAATCACTTTTAGATATCAAAAGTAAACTCCCATGTAGCATCGGTGGGATTATGCCCCTACCATTGGATCAGCAGTTTAATTGTAGCTTGGTAACTTGTTTGACCATCTTCTTCTCAAGTACTGCAGTTGGAATTGGGACTTCTACTGGCACATTAGGTAGTTGTGTAGATTATCCAGATTGATTGGGCACCTTAGCCTTGAGTTGGCTAATGTAGAATACTTTATGGATTCTAATCCCAATAGGTAGCTTAAATTTATATGCCACTTCCCCAATTCTATAATCTAACTGATATGGGCCATAAAACAAAGGGGATAGCTTATGAGTCACCCTTCGCACCAAGCTGTGTTGTCTATATGGTTGAAGCTTCATAAACACCCTATCACATATGCTAAAAACCTTATCCTTCATATGCTTGTCACTTTGTTGTTTCTTGTAATGTTGAGCTCGTAGCAACTGCATTTTGAGAATATGCAATGTTTCCACCATGTCTTGAAGTAATTCATCAACTAAGTTAACATTAGGGTGACCAGGCACATAAAGAATATGCACTAGAGGAGGAATGCCATCAACAACTTGAAAGGGAGTGGTGTCAATGGAAGAATGGTAATTGGTGTGATATCACAATTCTGCCAATGACAACAAATCAACCCATTTCCTTGGATTACCATTAACCATACACCTTAAGTATGTCTTCAAGCACCTATTACTCAGCCTATCCACAACCACCAAAAAGACATCCTTCCCATTAGAGTTAGGAAAACCCTCTATGAACTCCATGCTCAAATTTTTCCACAAATTCTCAGGCATAAGCAGTGGTTGCAACAAGCCCCTTGGTTTGCTAGTGTCATATTTACAAATCTGGTAGATGGAAAAATTTCTGACAAAGTATCAGTTATACATGATGTATGCCCTATAAGCAATTAGGGTAATATATCTTAATTAGTTATAATGTACAAACAGTTTCAGAATATTATTATTAATAATAAAGTTATCTTTGTTATTTATCAATGTTTGTTTAATTTATGTATCTCGCTGGTATCATATATATGTGGTATTATATATGCTTATTGATAAAACACAGTCTATGACTACTTCATAACTTAAAGGTGAAAGGACATAGTGGGAGCTATGTGATGTGAGAACTGCACATACGTGTTTCCATGAATAATCTAAATATCCCTAATCATAGTTTCATTGAGACTGGACATCAATGAAGCGTACAGGCTAGTATGTGTAGGCTTACTCCTTGAATTAGATCTAAGCAATGGATCTCACAAGCTGAAGGTGGTACCTTGAGTTAACACATGAATGTATTCGGGTAACACATTGGAGACTACTATAAAACAAACACTTAGAAATAACTATATCCATGTGTTGGTAACATATTTTATAGTAGTAGCAGCACAAGTATCCTCAGACCTGAGATACTAGTTACCTTATGTAGAGTTGCTATACTTTGGGTCATACTTATTCATACCCTTGCGATCAGGATGGTACGGGTGATTACGGGTATAGTGATGATCACATGTTGGTAAGCCGGGTATTCAAGATGGGATCCATCACTCCTGATATAGTGATATAATGGGAGATGTACCTTAAGGCCTCTTGTTGGAGAGACACACTCATAAACCTCTGATCAGAGTATAAGATTGATAGAATAGGTTTCTAGTCAATCTTGATACATTATGGTGAATGGTGTTCTTTGTGAATAAGTCTAATTCCAGGATAGCTACGGCTATTACATGAGAGAACACTTAATCAGACCTTAAAAAACTGGATGGTACTTAACCTGGTGGAAGGAGTGTATTGTATTGGTTACTATTGCAGAACCAGATCATGTCACATGCACATGATGTTCCGAGTATCGGGGGATCATACACCTTTGCTAGAAAACCCATTTAATAGCCTAGAGTTATCGGGTTCCATATTGATCTGGAACACTGAGCCTAAAGGTTCCCGGATGGGAAGCCAAGTTTAGGTTAACCTCTAACGGCTCTATACTTTGGGATCTTATGAGGTCACACACTTTGGGTCTGGACTGGATTAAGTAAAGGTCCTATAGAGTGGGTCTATGCTAAGAATATTAAAGTTGTCAAATTTGTTGGATGAATTATTAATTTGTTGGACCAGGTTAATAATTAAAATTATTAAAGGAGAAAATTGGAAAATTTTGCATAGAGCGGGGAAAAGGAATTTTTCCTGTTGCGAGAGAGCCCTGATGAACATGGGTCATTCGAAGTGGGGGCTTGCGCAGCTGCTCTGCGAGCAAAAATGCTCGTGGGCTGCTAGCATGCTTTGGCACTGGACTAGCGTGCACTAGCGATCATTAGGCCCACCACTGCCCATGGAAGCACTTGCGCAGGCCTGCTCTACAAGCCCAGTAGTTCACCCGCAAGCCCAACTTGCGGAGCAAGGCAAGCCATTAGGACTTACCTTTCAAGCCAGCACACAACCCACCTAAGTAGGTATTGCACGTGGGTTGGCCCCCGCACAGAGTCGGGGCTCGGCTTGTCGATCCGCATGTGGGATGGGATATTTCCCATGCCACACTAGTTTTTTAGGGGAGTTTTGAACTCCCCTCCCTCCTATATATAGTGCTCCCATTCTCCAGTACTTCAGCTCAACCTTTCTCTTTGAGTTTGACATCTTTTCTTTGTGGACCTTTTGTGAGGTCCTCCACGACTTTCTCCAACATCGCAAGAATTCTTTGGAAGGTTTTTTCTTTTGAAGTGAGCCTTCTTAGTTAATATTTTCATGTTGGTCTTCGAGTGATCTGGCAGCTGCTATTTATCAACGGTTTCTTCCTCAATGAAGGTTTTGGTCAGTGAAGATCAGTGTGGATCAATCATAGAGGCTATCCTAGATTGGAAGCTAGTGCTAAAGGAATTCTACCGAATTACTCTAAGGGAACACCGCACTAAGAGAAAGGCACACATCAACTGGTAATGCTCTTGACTTAGATGCTAGGTTTCTTTTAATAAGTTTTATAAACCTAATAGCATCTATGGAATGTTTCAACTTAGATTATACCAATCATGGCATGCTTAGGAGATCCTTTAGGTTAATTTTAAGTTTTAAAATTCCACATTGTAACTTTGCATGTTCAATTGCTATCTTGATGAACCAGCAATGGTATCTGAGCCTACCTTATGATATGCATGATTTATTATAATATGTTGAAATTGATATTTTCTATGAATTGAATAAAGTATGATATGCATGACTTAGGTTTCAATTCCTATTATAGAATATGATGTGATAACTAGATTAAGGTGGTAGATTTTCTTCCCATCATAAGTCGTGATATGAACCTTATAAACGGATGTAAGGACATGTACAACATGCTTTCCCTTAACATGTATTTGGTCATGAGACTAGATGAGGTTAATGCCTTAACCAAAATGGGTTGGTTGTCCATATCATTGGAGCTCATGCTAGATTGGAGACACATTTGAGGAGTTGTATAATTGGGTATGCATGTCTCGAGAAAGAGAACTCAAATGGATTAGCAATTGCATGGGATGTAAATGGACGGGTTCCAACCATGGTTATCTTATTATGGCTTGACCTGCTATAGCGGGGGTCATAATGAGTGGTTATGGATGGTACCTAAAAATGGGCTATTTGAATGTTGAGAAAATAGTAGGATTTATGTGTTTAATTAAAGACCTTACATTAAATGCATACACATATATTAATGTCTAAACAAATTCTATCTTATATCTAGGTTGAATATGATCACTAACAAAAATAATAGCATTGATATCGGTCCATGCTTACAACTTCAATAAATGGTTTGAGACTGTTAGAGGAGTTCTTCAGAACTACTGCCTGGTTTACTTTCTGACAGATCCTAGTCCCAAACATTCTAGCACGAATGCTTTTTCATGTGAGATGAACGATTATGAGGAGTATAAGGTAAACTATGAGTTTGCTGCAAAACTCATGTTAGACCACATGCTCCCAAAGTACGCACTCGTGTACAAAGGGTTGGATCTCACAACCATGATTCATCATCTCAAGTCAGTGGAAAGTTTAGAATATAAACTGTTCTACAGTAAGTTGCAGGGAGACACCTCATTAGTAGAGTTGGTTATAAACATATATGACAACTCAGAGAAATTGAGAGAGTTAGTAGTTGACTACAGTGAGTATTCTTTGAGGGAAATGGTATTGAGGGCTTTACCTAATAAATATGATTCCTTCAAGAAGATGCTCAAGGAGTGTTCTCCCAATTATATCTTGACCTAACTCATGGACTGGCTTAAGATTTATGAGATTGGGTTTGGAAATAAACTCAAGGAGCAAGTAAATGTTGAGGACCTCAAGTTGAAGAAACTTAAAGGTTTAAAAGTCAAGAGAAAGATCATGAAGAAATTAGAGTTGAAGAGGGAAAATGTTTCTCTTGGAACAAGCTGATTGGATGATGATAGTTGTGGCTCAAATTTCTAGAGGCATGTTCATGCTAGAGAGTTTCTCTATAGTTCCCTATGACTCTAAATGGGTATTTGATATTGGTTGTGGTACTCATATTTGTAATTCTGTGTAGGGGTTGCAGAATAGTAAGAGGCTTGTAAAGAGCGAAATGGACCTAACAGTTAGAAATGGAGCATGGGTTTCTGCAACAGCTATAGGAACATATAGCCTTCATTTTTTCCTAATGGCCTAGTTTTAGTTTTGAACAATTGCTATTATATTCCTGCTCTTACTAAGAATATTATTTCTATTGTGAGTTTAGCAATAGAGGGATTTGAGATTTTATTTTCTAATAATAATTTTCAAATTTGACGCGATAATTTTATTTATGCTTGTGGAATATCTATTGATGGCATTTATGTTCTACATACTAAAACTGAAATTCTAAATATGAACATTGTTAAGAAACAAAGATTAGATAATGAGAAATCCTCATTCTTATAGCATTGTCATCTAGGCCATATAAAGGAGACTCGCTTAACTAAGTTACACAAATATGGTGGCTTGGTCCTAATGGAATGGGAATCCTATGGGGCGTGCAAACCTTGTTTAAAGGGAAAGATGACCAAGAAACCTTTCAAAGTAAAGGGTCAGTGTGCCACTAGTACCTTGGAAATAATACATTCCATGTATGTGGTCCAATGAGTGTTAAGACACATGAGGGTTTCGTCTACTTCATAACTTTTATCGACCCAATATGGTTATCTGTACCTGATAAGGCACAGGTCGAAAGTTTTAAGAAATTCAAAGAGTTCAGAAACGAAGTAGAGAAACAGCTTGGGAAAAGTATCAAGACCCTTCGATCTGATCGAGGCAGTGAATACTTAAGCCAAGAGTTTCAGGATTATCTAAGGGATAATGGTATTTTATCCCAGTGGATACCTCCTTATACACCCGTACATAATGAAGTGTCAGAAAGGAGAAATCGAACCCTACTTGATATGGTTTGGTCCATGATGAGCCAACCAAAACTCAACAGATCCTTTTGGGGTTATGCACTTAAGAGCGCAGTTTATATACTAAATATAGTACCCTCTACATCAATTAATCAAACACCATATGAATTGTTGTATGGTAAGAAACCAACTCTTTCTCACTTGAGAGTTTAGGGGTGTCCTACTTATGTAAAGAGGATAAGTTCAAATAAGCTGGATGCTAAGTCTGATAGGTGTCTATTTATAGGTTACCCTAAGGAGACTATGGGTTATACCTTTTTTAATCCCAAGGAACAAAAGGTAATTATTTCTAGAAATGCTTAATTCCATGAGAACGAGCATATACTTGCGAATGCTAGTAGGAGAAATCTTGAGATAGGCACTCAAGAAGATCAAACAAACAATCAACTGATTGATCTAACACCTGTTACACAAGAAGGTGTAAGCATGGAACAACCTATTATAACATCAACATTACGTAGGTCAAGTGTGGCTCCAATCGCTCCCGAGCGTTATGGTTTTCTCATCATTGATGATAAACATCTCTTCCTTATGTAAGATGATGAGCCCAAGACTTATAAGGTGGCAATGGAAGGCTCAGAGTTTGAAAAATAGTTTACAGCCATGAGGTTAGAGATGGACTCCATGTACGGAAATCAAGTTTGGAACTTAGTTAATGCTCCAAGTGGGATTAAGCCCATAGGATGCAAGTGGGTTTTCAAGAAGAAAACTGACATGGACGGTAATGCAATTACCTATAAAGCAAGGTTGGTTGCAAAAGGTTATAGTAAAAAAGAAGGCATTGATTATGATGAAACCTTTTCACCAATGGTCATGCTAAAGTCTATCAGAATACTCCTTACCATCACCGCTCATTACGATTATGAGATCTGGCAGATGAATGTGAATACAACATTCTTTAACGAAAATATGGATAGGGATGTATATATGGCACAACCCAAGTGTTTTACATCTAAGGATGGCTTGATGGTATGCAAGTTATATAAGTTCATTTACGAACATAAGCAAGCATCAAGGAGTTGGAATATTAGGTTTGACGAGACAATCAGAGAAATTGGTTTTTGTGTCAAATGCTAATGAGCCCTATGTATATAAGAAGGCTAGTGGGAGTTCGATCATTTTCCTTGTATTATATGTCGATGACATATTATTGATAGGAAACGATGTTACTTTTAGTCATGGTTATCAAAGAAGTTCTCTATGAAAGACCTTGGAGAAGCTACTTTTATACTTGGTATAAAGATCTACCTAGATAGATCTAAAAGGCTACTAGGTCTTTCTCAAAGTACATACATGGATAAGATTTTGGCTAGATTTAACCTTAAGCAGTCAAGAAAGGGTTATCTCCCTATGTCTCACGGGATTAACCTTTCTAAATCTGAGTGTCTGAGAACACAAGAGACGAGACTACACATGAATGGAATACCCTATGCCTCTACGATAGGATCCATCATGTATGCTATGGTATGCACTTGGCCTGACGTCTCACATGCATTGAGCGTCACAAGCAGATTTCAATCTGACCTAAGTGAGAAGCATTGGATGGCCGTTAAAACTATCCTTAAGTACTTACGTAGGGCTAAGGATATGTTTTTGGTATGTGGAGAAGGTGATCTCTCTATGAAGGGATGCATTGACTTGAGTTTTTAGTCTAACAAAGACGATTACAAGTCCTAGTCAGGATATGTGTTTATGCTAAATGGAGGGGCAGTTGTTTGGAAAAGTTTCAAACAAGATACGACTGTTGATTCAACCATTGAAACAGAGTATATAGCTACTTCAGAAGAAGCTAAACAAGATGTCTAGTTAAAGGGATTTATTGGTGATCTCGATTTGGTGTCCAACATTGTAAATCCAATAGCAGTCTATTGCAGTAACAATGGGGTTATTGCTCAAGCAAAGGAACAACAATCTTGTCAGAGAAACGGACTTGTACTCAAAAAATATCATCTCATTTAGGAGATAGTAGCTAGAAAATATATAAGCTTAGAATACATCCCAACGTATCAGAATCTATCAGATGGGCTAGCAAAGCCATTGACTCTTGTTAATCATGACCATCATGTTAATGAGTATGGTATAAAGCACATGGGCAATTGACTCTAGTGAAAGTGGGAGATTGTTAGACATGATGTATGCCCTATAAGCAATTAGGGTGATATATCTTAATTAGTTATAATGTACAAACTGTTTCAGAATATTGGTATTAGTAATAAAGGTATCCTTGTTATTTATCAGTGTTTGTTTAATTTATGTATCTCGCTGGTATCATATATATGTAGTAATATATATACACATTGATAAGACAAAGTCTATGACTACTTCATAGTGTAAAAGTGCAAGGACATAGTAGGAGCTATGTGGAGTGAGAACTGCATATAGGTGTTACTATAAATAGTCTAAATATCCCTAGTCATAGTTTCATTGAGATTGGACATTAATGAAGCGAACAGACCAGCAAGTGTAGGCTTACTCCTTAGATTAGATCCAAGAAGCCGTTCTCACGAGCTGAAGGTGGTACCTTGAGTTAACACATGAATGTATTTGGGTAATACATTAGAGATTGTTATAAGACAGACACTCTGAAATAACTATATACATGTGTTGGTGTCATGTCTTATTGTAGTAGCAGTACAAGTATCCTCAGACCTAAGATACTGGTTACCTTGTGTAGGAGTTGCTATACTTTTAGTCATACTTATTCATACCCTGGCGATCAGGATGATACATGTTGGTAACCGAGTAGTCAAGAGGGGATCCATCACTCTTGATATAGTGATTATAATGGGAGATATACCTTAAGGCCTCTTGTTGAAGATATACACTTATAAACCTCTGATTAGAGTATAAGATTGATAAAACAGGTTTCTAGTCAATCTTGATACATTATGATGAGTGGTGTTCTTCATGAACAAGTCTAATTCCAGGATAGCCACAGCTATTACATGAGCTAACACTTAATCTGAGCTTAATAATTTGGATGGTACTTAAACTAATGGAAGGAGTGTATTGTATTGGTTACTATTGCAGAACCGGATAAAGTCACAAGCACATCACGTTTTGAGTATCGGGGGATCATATGCCTTTACTAGAAAGCCCATTTGATCATTTAGAGTTATCGGGATCCATATAAGTCTGGAACACTGAGGCTAAAGATTCTCGAATAGGAAGCTAAGTTTAGGTTAAACTCTAGCAGCTCTATACTTTGAAATCCTATGAGTCATACACATTGGATCTTTACCGGATTAAGTAAAGGACCTATAGACTCGGTTTATTCCGAGAATATTAAGGTTTTCAAATTCGTTGGATGAATTATTAATTTTTGGACCAAATTAATAATTAAAAGGATTAAAGGAGAAAATTGGGAAATTTTGCAAGGAGCGGAGCAAGGGAATTTTTCCCTTTGCGAGTGGGCTTTGACGAACACGGGTTGTTCAAAGTGGGGGCCAGCGTGGCTACCCTACGAGCAAAAATGCTCATGTGCTGCTAGCACTTGCTAGCATTGTGCCAGCGCCCACTAGCGGCTAGCAAGCTCGCAAGCTAGGCTTGCCTTGCAAGCCGGTGCACAGTCTACCTAAGAGGGTCATGCACGCGCCAAATCGTGTGTGGGATGGGATTTTTCCCATCGCACATTGGTTTTTAAGGGGAGTTTTGAACTCCCCTCCCCCTACATGTAGCTCCCATTTTCCATTCTCTAGTACTTCAGCTCAGCCTTTCTCTCTGAGTTCAACATCTTTTCTTCGCAAGACTTTTGCGAGATCCTCCACAAGTTTCTCCAATGTTCTAAGAATTGTTTAGAAGGTTCTTTGTTTTGAAGTGAGCCTTCTTAGTTAATATTTTCAGGTTGGTGTTCGAGCGGTCTAGCAGTTGCTGTCTACCAACAGGTTCTTCCTCAACGGAGGTTTTGGTCGGTGAAGATCTGTGTGGATCAATCATAGAGGATGTCCTAGATTGGAAGCTAGTGTTAATGGAGTTCTGCCAAATTACTCTAAGGGAACGCCGCACCAAGAGAAAGGCACTCATCAATTGGTAATGCTGTTAACTTAGATGCTAGGTTTCTTTTAATAATTTTTATAAACCTTATAGAATCTATGGAATGTTTCAACTTAGATTATATCAATCATGACATGTTTAGGAGATCCTTTAGGGTTAATTTTAAGTTTTGAAATTCCACCTTGCAACTTTTCATATTCAATTACTGTCCTTATTAACCAGCAGTTTCTCACATCCTTTTCCATACCTTTCCGAAAGAATGAGAGTTATAGCCTTTTGAAAGTAGCTTGGCTCTCAAAATGCCCACCAAGTGTTGTATCATGAATTAAGGTGATGATTTTCTCCCTTAGTTGTAGATTTCTGCCTACCACAAGTCTTCCCTTCCTCCTCAATACCCCATCCTGGCAGCTGTACAAACCACTGGTAATTCCCTATGTTAAATCAGCAATCACCACTTACAAATCAACATCAGTATGCCAACTTGCCTCAATCTCGGGTAGCTGGCTGCTATCTGTACTAGAGACTATAATGGCAGTCAGTTCAACCATTAGCAGTCTTGATAAAGCATTTGCAACATTATTCTCCTTTCCCATCTTATAAGTGATTTCAAATTCATACCCAAACAGCCTTGTCAGTATTTTTGCTGTTGAGTGGTGTTAATCCTTCGCTCAAGCATAAACTTAAGGCTTTTGTGATCAGTCTTGATAAAAAATTTCCTACAGCAAAGGTGGTGATGCCATTTCTTAAATGCATTCACAATTGCTAGTAGTTTCTTTTCAAATATTGACATGCCAAGATGCTTATTAGCCAAAGCCTTACTCACAAAAGCTACTGGATGCCCTTCTTGCTATAGAACTACTCCAATGCCCATGTCACAAGCATCTGTTTCCACCATAAACATTTTATCAGGTGAAGGCAACGTAAGAACAAGAGCAGTAATTAATGCTTCCTTCAATCTCTCAAATATGGTAGTAGCAATGCAATCCATTCAAAGCAATCATGCTTTAATAACTTAGTCAATAGCCTGCTAAACACCACATACTGCTTGATAAACCTCCTATAATAAACAGCTAGCCCCAAAAACCCTCTCAATTGTTTGGCATTACTAAGTATTGGCCAATCTCTAACAACTTCAATTCTCTTTGAATCAGTAATCACTCCTCCAGCTTGTATTACATGACCCAAACACTCCACTTTGTCAGCCCCAAATACACATTTACTTCTCTTAGAGTACAATTGATATTCTCTCAGTTTGTAAAACACAGCCTACAAATGCTCAACATGGGACTCCATACAATTACTGTAAACCAATATGTCATTAAAGAAAAGTAACACAAACTTCCTCAAATAAGGCCTGAATACTTATGTCATCAAGCTTTGGAATGTTTCCGACGTATTAGTTAATCCAAAGAGCATTGCAACAAACTCACAATGAACTTCATGTATCCTAAATGAAATCTTATGAATGTTAGCAAGAAACATTTGGTGATAAGCTGAAGCTAAATTAATTTTAGAGAATATATTAGCAGAATGTAACTCAACAAACAACTCCTCTACAATAGGGATAGGGAACTTATCTTATATGGTTTTGTTGTTAAGTTCCCTGCAGTCAATGCACATGCACCAGGAATTGTCCTTTTTCTTTACTAGTTACACTAGTGATGAGTAAGGACTCACATTGTGCTGAATTATACTTGTATCCAACATTTCGTACACCATACCCTCCACAACATCTTTTTCATTACTAAATGCTTGTAAGGCCTGATGTTAATTGGATTGATCCCTTCCTTCAAAGGAATCCTATGATCTTAGCTCCTTGAAGGTGGCAATTAGTTTGGTTTACGGAATAGGAATTTATGTGCTTACAATACAGCCTTAAGCTTCTCAAAAACCACTTCTGCTGCAAATGCAGTAGCCTTAAGAAGAGAATGGATTTGAGCCAAATAAGCCTGATGGCCATGTTGCAACAATTTCAACATCTGTTGTTCAGTGGCAAACTTCGTAGATGGTTGTGTAGTGTGTCTTATAGTTCGAGGTAAATTGCATAGTGAGATTTTGGAAATTCTAGGTGATGTTCCCCAATGTAACCAACCATTGTACTCCAAATACCATTTCACAACCTCCTGATGGCATAACCCAAAGCTCTCTAGTAAACTGTTATCCTTGCATTTTCCAAACAAAACCACTACACATTCTACTACATTGGATCACTTCTCCATTTGCTACAGTTATTTCGAAAGGCACAGTACTTCTCAAAGTGCATCCCAACCTCTTAGTTACTTCTTGGTCTTGATATTGAAGGTACTGCTAGAGTCAATCAAAATGTGTAATGCAGTCCTCTTATGCTTGCCAATCAATCACATTATCTGCTGCACAGGTGCCTGTAGTGATCCCATCACATGGAGTGAAATGACAGGTACTATTGTTATTTCCTCCCCGTCTTCCTCAACACTTCCTTCCGCATCCTAGCATTCTTGGAACCATATTGCGTTCATAAACTTCTTTTTACAGACATGAGCTAGAGTAAACCGCTCATCACACCAGAAGCGCAGGTTCCTAGCCCTCTTATCAGCCATTTCAGCCGTAGTTAGCCTGTGAGCCTTATGTGGAGGTCCTAAATCTCCTTTATCGGCCTGTTGTTTGGCTGCCATTCCTCATGCACTTAAAGCCTTCAATGGCATTATAGCTATAGGCCTGGATCCACTAGTTCTCTCATAAGGAGTATTGAAACTTCCTTTGACTCAAACTACTTTCCACGTGCATAGTGAAATCAGGTATGCCTCCTGCATCCTAGAAAGAGCATAAGCTTGATGTAATGTCTTAGGTCCCTACATCATCACTAGATAACCAATCTCATTCCTTAATCTAGTTGAAAATTAGCTTAATATGTTCTCCGAAAGAGTAGTGCTATGTGCACAAGAATCAAATGATTTTATATACTTATTAGATCACCTACCTGGTTTAACCTCTTAAGCTCAACCATAGGATCCTCAAAAATCCTCTCACCAAACCTGCCCCTTCAAATCTATCACATTCCTCTCCCAATCCGGCATCCCAACTCTCTCCTTTGATTTGGCATAATATTGATGTCATTCGAGTGCTCTACCATTAAAATGCATAGAAGCGAGGTTTACCTTAGTGTTGGCGGGAGTGTGTGGTCCGTTTGAAATCGTTCGCATTTGAAAAGCCAACTAGTGAGGTCTGTTCCATCAAAGACCGGAAAATCCACCTTAGTGAATCTAGTCGCAAGCTGATACGAATGCTCTGTATCTTTGTTGAGATGCAGGTGTTTGCATGATTTAGTTAAAGAGCTAGTTAAAGAGCTAGCATCATCTACTCTCTTAGCTTGAACGCATTCATCAAAGTATGTTTTCAGCTTCTCTATTGCGAGAGAGCTTGAAATCCAATTTTTACTCCGTCATGACATCCATCTTCTCTAAGAGAGCTTCAATTTCTTTTGCTTCATCATTTCGCCAGAATAGAAGATTTTTCAAATGCCAGAATTGATGCTTTGATGCCAAATGATATAAGATTAAACGCAGAAGAGGGGGAAATTGAAACGGAGGAGAGAGACTGAATTGATTGATAGAGAGAATAGAAAATAAAGCAACAAATCTCACACAATTTTCATGCCTTGCTCTATGTACAGAGCTGCTACTTAACCCCCTTTCCCTCTATCAAACTAACAAAGCATCCAGTAACAAAATGTCAGCTCGTCAAGTGATTAACAAGCAAAACACACAAAACGCACCGTCAAAGCTACATTCAATTCAAAATACTAAAATGCAGAATTAGAATTTTTTCCTTATAACAGCTCACAACTAACACTTTTCCTACTTTTTCTCATTTCGATGGCAACGAAAGAAACAAATTTGTATTGATCCGTAGTAAAAACAAAACGTCATTTATTTTATAAAAAAATTGGTACTCTTGAAATGTCAGTTGAACAAAAGGGATGGAGTGTTAAGAAGTAATAAGCAAAAAAAAAAAAACACGCACAAATAAGAAACATAGGTTATTCAGTTTTACACAAATTGAACCATAAGTTTGTGTAAAACCGAACAACCTATGTTTTATATTAGTTTTCCAACAATAATTACATAAAAAGATGGCAATTCATATATTTTTATCTTATCCAAATTGTAAACGCATTCGGTCTCCATGGTCGAAATCTCATTGTGATAGAATATTATACAATTTAAAAGAATTAAAATTACAAAAGAAAATCTCACTAATTTGTCTTAAAAATCATTCTATTAAAAAACATTGTCGAGTGCAAAGATTTCATATAGTCAAATAAAGCAAAAAGTGACTTAAAAACATAAGATCCAAAGAGCAACAGTTCTAATTTGTGAGTAGCATCTGTTGGGATATTCTGTTCAACGATTCAGAAGCCTTGACCATATCAGATTCCGAATGGGCAGCCGAGACGAGCAATTTGATTCCTACTGGCAAACGACATTTATCGAGTGTCGATCTTTTTGAGACCACGAGAAACACCGAGTCTTCTTTCAGTGCCTGCAAAATCATAACAATTAAAAGAGGATTAATTAAGAGAGGAAAAATTTCTCGAATTACTTACACGATCAGCAATATCTTCGAGTAGTTTAAGGTCCCCTTTTAAGGAACCAGTGGATTTGTGCAGTCTTAGGAACACAATTGGTGATTCTGGATCACTTGCTATAGTGAGGCCTTTTATTTTTGACAGCCCTGCAATTGCCACGTGAATTAATGATATTGACCATTATAATATGATATTAAATTAGTAAGAAAGAAAAGAATTAAGACTAAATAAGCAATATCTGTTTCATTAGATGCGATATCATCATACTTTCTTAATGATATTATTAGATTGGGTGTGTTTAATATATTTTATTACAATTTATTGCATTTCAGATTTGTTAATGGTAGTAATTAGTAGTTTAGTGCACTTTTTATTGTGTGCGCATGTAACAGCTATGTTTTAACAGTGACGCGTGGAGTAGAACCAACCTTTCCACAAAAGAGTAATGTTTTGTTTCAAATTGGTTATTAAAGCAGGATTACTCTCCAGGACGTCAATAGCAGTAATTGCCGCACTTGCAAGATATGGAGGCAGAGAAGCAGAAAATACATATCCTGAGCTACTCAACCGCTGCATCAAGTTGCCAAACAATATCATTTAATAACAAGAATGACCTAATACATCCTTAGCCCCTGAACTTGGCCAGTTTTCCCCAAAAAAAAAAAAAAAACTTCGAAAAGGTCCCTGCTACCCCCTTCAACTTTAAAACCATTTTCCCCCTAAACCCCATGTGCCAGTTAGTTGGTTTGACTTTCAAAGATGTCATTTTTCTCTCTCCAGCCAGAAGCTGACACGTGGCGTTTATGGTGCACTTTTGCAAGTTGAAGGAGTAACAGGGACCTTTTTCAAAGTTCAGGGGCACAATAGGTTATTTGAGCCAAGTTCAGGGGGCTAATACAAAAGGGTTATTAAATAGACTTCCGAAATTTAACTGGTTAATACAAGTGTAAGGTCATACTTGGTGATCGATGACTCTTGCGCTTCCAGTACAAAACCCTCCTTCAGTAGCAAGAGCGTGTCCCATAGCTGCGGTTATAATATCAATCTTCTCAACCTGCATATTCCTCAACCTCATAAATTAACACACTTACTACTTCATAATATGAGAGCGTTATACTACTTACTGGAACACTGCAATATTCAGTCAGGCCTTTTCCAGACCTGCCAAGTACCCCTAATGAGTTGCTTTCATCCAACAATACACGAAACCGGTATTTCTCCTTCAATCTGATGATCTCGTCTAGTTGAGCAATTTGGCCTGAATTCTACAATATAAAAAATTAAACCTCCCATCAAACAAGATCCATTGTCATGAAACAAAAGACTTCTTTTTTATATTTGAAAATCGATTTACTGTAGCACGGTCAATTGGAACCCTGAGGGGTGAGCAACGGGTGCAGCCGCCCAGGGCCCTTAATCAGAAGGGGCCCTAAAATATTCTTTTTGTTTATATTTTTAGTAGTTAATGTTAAAAAAGATAAAACTAAACATTAACTATATTAGTAAGGCACTAGGTAAGGATATGAGATGTCATGTGTTTGAGTCTTGGTTTTACCAAAACGTGAGGGTCAAACTGTCAGGAACGAAGGGGCACAACTAGCATGTGTCCTATTTCACCCAAAAAAAAAAAAAACAGAGCACATAACTGAACATTTCTACAACTGAGGCAACCAAAAATAATTAGATTCATGAAAACCTTTCAAACATCCGATGTAGCAATGAGTAGATTACTAAAAATGATAAGATGAAAACTAGTTTGAGGGTGCACATATGCAATTTTGTTCTTAAACTCAAAATGAGCAAAGAAATCTCAATTGGCAAATAATACCTGATATACTGCTTCAACTACGATGTAGCGACGTAGTTTCTTAGCACGCTTATTTTCAGCAGTTATTTTCTCTAGAGTATTCTGTAGAGATTCCATGTCATTATGCTTAAAATAAACAATTGTGCTTCTAGAAAGATGAAGCCCGTTTTGTATTCCCCAGTGAACTCCTTCATCCCTGGGGAATGAGAAAATTTTTCACGTTATTTGATCAACATTTTAAATCATACATACAAGACTACTATTCTCATAAGTAAGCAATTTTTACACAAAAAATATATAACCAGGATATTTACAAGTAACAACTGAAAAAAAAAAAAGAAATTACACCATCATAGATAAGAAGTCCAGAAACATCACCAATCTCAATAATCCTAGCTAATACAATAGCATATTAAAGGTTCTTCACTATGCAATAATTAGAAGAAAGGATCAACGTTATCTTACTAATGAGGATTTAATGAATTTATTCCATAAGAAAATAAAATATAACACTTTCACTAATCCATTGCGATGCTATATAAGCTATTGTCCCAAATATATCTAGAGGATCACGACAACCTATGAAAACAAGTCAATAAAAAAAAGGCAGAAAGTACGCAACATGTGGTTAAAACCAAAGTTCAACTTTTTAGTTATCTTATATAAGAGAAGACACCCACATTTGTCACATTTAACAAAATTTTGCAAATACCTCCTCATCAATTTCACTAATACTTGCAATAAAACAAAAGCAATGTCCCTAATATTTAAACAGTATAAAATATACTAGAACAATGTGGTGAATTCAACAGACAAAAATGAAATGTTTGCCTTAACTTATAATTCATCAGAACTGTCTTTTAGGAATGGAAATTCGTATTTTTACAAGTATCTATACCATTGCCTGTTGTCATTGATCTTCTTTTGCCTATGAATGAAATGAAATAGTGAAGTTTAGATATACTCACACAACTATAATGTCTCCCTTTTTGCAGAAACAAGGTATTGCACTAAACATAGTGGAAAGTCCATATGAATAAAGAATTGAATCGCGAGTTCCCAAAAATTTTGCTATTCTAGCCTCACAATCAAGGTGGACATCTAGGAAAAAGGAAATAGTTAGGATCACTATTTTACATGCAAATTGTCATAGAAATTCAATGTGCTTCAAGCAAGCACCACTTTTGAATTTGGCTTTACCAATTGTTCCATAGAATCCACGAGGACCACATGAGCCCACACCATATTTTTCCAATGCAGATGTGCTTGATTCCTGGGATGAAAATTTTATAAAATGATCTTTGTAGGAAAACCCACCAATGATATGGAGGGAATAAATATTGAAAAACTTACAAGTATTTTTTCATGCCCTATTAATCCAAGATAATTGGCTGAAGCAAAGTTAACGACTTCCTTCCCATTGATTATTGTATGTGGCCCAGCAGCGCTGCATAGAAAAGGAAAAAGAAGAAGCGTTCAAATTTAATTTAATATTTTAACTTACAGAATTAAGTTGCTTCACACATTCATAAGAACATCAATAAGAATTTGTCTACAGAAAAGTCATCTTCGATTAGGTAATAGAAACTGCACAACTAACTGGATAGTCAAAAGAGGCTCAAATATTTTATTTGTCAAAATTAGATGTCAAATTGGTCAATAGAGGTTACACAATAACTTGTACTGCAATTACCAAAAAGTGCTCAAGTTAAAGTCATTAGGTAGCATATACATAATAGGTACCAGCCAGGATTGTTCCATTCATAAAATGGAAAAAGGTAGATGAAAAGTGTACCATCGAAAATGTTAACTGTTATGAGAAACTATCAGGCAAAGAAGAATCCAACGAAAAAAGATTATGTTTACCATTCCAATACCGGTGACTCATATTGCATGTCCTCAGTGATAGGAGGGATAAGGGATTCTGGGACCCATTCTTCGCATAATTCGTCTATTTCCTACACGCATTAAATACATTCTAAACCAAATTACAATGAGGACAATTAAAATAATGACCAGAAATTAAATTGAATATTGTGAATATCATGATAGAACTCCTTTAAAATAAAAGGAAATGGAATGCATAGTAGTCAAAGCGCTAGGCGCACCCAGGGTCCTGTTGCCTAGGTGCGAGGCAAATGCGAAGGCACACAAAAGGCGCATGAAGTTAAAAAAATACAAAATAAAAAAATTCACACTTCACTTAAAGGAAATTTATAATGATAAAACTAATTCCTATCAATCTAAACCTTAATTAAAGGGAATTCAAGAATTCCAAGTTTACTCATAAAACTAATTCCTATTAATCTGAAACATAAACTGATAGATGAGCCATGAATGATCTGTAGACTTTAGAGGCAACAACAAGACAACTCAGGCAGAAAGTGGAGGCAGCAGGTTGTTCAAACCAGAAGGCATTGATGATTGATCAGTGATTGCCAGATTTTCAAACGCAAAGTAAAATAGTGTAAAAGAGAGAACAGAGATGATAGAGTAGAAGAGAGAACATAGGATGTTTAGTATTCTGTGTCTTTGTAAATTGTTAATTAGGAATTTATAGATGAGCGTTTAATAGGTTTTAATTAGGAAAACAAAAAGTATTTGGTCGGCTTTAGAGTTTTAAGAGGTGTCAATAACTTAATTTTAAAAAAACCCTAAAAATACGATTATCTGCGCCATCTGCGCCTTACACCCAAGGCGTACGCCTTTGTAATATACACCACTTAAGAATCTTGGAGGTGCCAGCTGTGTCGCCCTATGCGCCTAGCGCCTAAGGCGCACCTCAGCACGCCTTTAACGACACTGATAGAATGAAATGACTGAAATTTAATGAATATTTTGTATTATTCAATATAATCACTTCACAAGTAATTTAAAACGCAAAATATATTTTCTCAAGATCTTTCTGGATACAAAGTGAAATAATAGAAAAATGCAATAATTATACAAGTTGCATAAAAAATTGCAGTTCTACTCAAATCCAACATAAACCTAAAATAGAAACTAGAAAACTAGTTATCTGCCTTACAGACCTTTTTGGTTAATGGTCGCTTGGGAGGCTTGTAACTTTTCTGGGAAAGTAGGAACAGAATGACCACTAAAAGAAGACCTTCAACGAAAAGATGTCCTTTTGAACAAAAGCACAATAGAAGGATATTAGTTAGGTTAAAATATTAATAAACAGGGTTATGGAAGCACAACATGAAATACAATTTGTTTTAACTGACAAGAAAAGTAGTTACCTCCAATATGAACTCCAAACACAACAGCACGAGCAGATGGGGCATCCAAAGCCACTTTCACCCACTGTAAGGTGCTATTTACAATGTGTGAAAAAACAGCTGACTCCATTGTGAGCAAATAAATCAAAATCCAGAACTCATTAAGAAATCCTTCGAAATTTGCAGTGCATCAAAACTACCTAAAGAGAAATTTGTGCAAAAGCATTAGTTACTGAATAAAGATCATAACAATCTTTTACTCCAGTCATCCTCAACTGCAGCAGATGCATTATGATTTTATACGTGCATTAATTACACAAAATGTCATATAAAAATGACAAAATTTATTGAAAAGCCAAATGAGAATGACTGGAGAGAGAGAGAGTCTAGAATCAAGTCTAAGTTTTATAACTTATTGAGTATATTTTCAGATATTTTTTATTCCAAAATTCGAGATTAATCATTAGGTATAGATTTCATACGTCATTGGCTAATTCGAAATTAAATAATAGATTCCAATGGGAAAAACAGATACACTTAAAAATTTCAGGAAAAGAAAATGAAATTTTTATAGAAACACTAACATTCTAGGCCATCGGATTGATGTTATACTGATACAAGAAATGCTTTTTCAATTAACTAACAAGTATTAACCAGAACAAAAAATATCAACTTGTACCATCTAGTCTATGTATGATGTAACATATTTATCAAAATCTTATGATTCGATTTGATTCAACCCCAAACCGATTCGAAACTATGGGGCAAAACTATATTCACCCAGAATCTTACGAATCAATACTGATTCAGTGGCAAATCGGCTGAATTTTAAAATTCTACCAATTCGGTCGATTCATGAACCATACTAAATTAAAGGACCACGGAAGCATAGTCGCCGGAGTGAGGAGGAACCCAACGCCAACAACAGAATTTGTGCGACGACATCGCCACGTCGTCGACTAAAAGGTTGCGCAGTCGTGTAACAAAGTGAGTCACATCTATGTTTTGCTTTTTTAATTTAAGAAAATTAGAAAATAAGTCTCTTTGAATTGTAATTGCAAAATTGTTACCTTAAATAATAATTCATGTTCAACATAAACATTTTAAATTCTAGATCATTACTAATATTATTTTCTAAGTATAAATACCGAATCCAAATTCTAAATTAAAAACATTACAATAGACTAAAACTTTAAAATGATTATATATGTATTAGATTAGAATTTTAAGTAATTATTTGGTTACGTAACTTCTTTTAATATTAAACTTGCTAATCTAAATTAAAATTTAAATATATCTTTAAATTAAACATTTTGTTTTTATAATTTTTGAACTTGAACTGAATCGATTCACAATTCCTGATTCACAAAATTCCAATTTCGATTCTTGATACAAATCACGATTTGACAGCTATGTGATATAAAATTAATCAACTAAGTCTTTATCCCACACTAGGTGGGGTCGGCTACATGTGATATACAATAACAAATAATTCAAAAGACTTCATTGTTGATGTTCTGACCCAAATCAACAATAACTATAGCCACTCAATTTAAAGCATGCAAAATCCACAAAGCATTGAAGGAAAAAGAGATGTTTTCTGAAATATTTGTATCTTATACAATTTTTTCTACTTTTGAGTAATACTATTGATTAGATTGTATTGCAAACTGGGCACTTCTTACCAGAATATGCATCAAGTAGTATTCAATAGCATCCACAATTCCACATGATATACACCGATTATATCACTAAAGACACAAATGGTGACTATGCATCTACGGTTTCTCTCAACAAATAATGAAAAAACAAAATTCTTGCAACATCATCAAAGCCAGAGAAAGTTTGCTCCTTGGTTATTGACCAACAATGAAAAAAATTCACACATGTTGGAGAGCATAGTGTATTTTTAATACAATAACAAGTTGAGATAATAAACAGCAAGAATAAAATTAGTATACAAAATTACATACTGTTAACTGATACACTGGCTAATCACACTGTGATATGAATGATGGAGTTCATCTACTATTAGTTTAACAGCAACAAAACAAGAGAGATTAAAGATTAACTTGGAATGGAGAGTGTAAGAAAGGTAAGTATTGATATATTGTTAGATACAAGCTGTAAGTCAGCTTCTAGTCATGTTTTATGACTATAATCATAAATGCATAACATGATTAAAAGAGAAAGAAAAAAACTATTGATTCTGTGCTTATGTGGGTATGCAACCTGTGATTTGAAAAAGAAAGGATTATGCATGCACACAGTTCATAGGTGCATATCTCAGCCTAAAACTTTTAGTGTGGCAGATAGTAGCCAGTAATTGAAAGCGCATTTGGAGGCGCACCTAGAATTGCAATTTTTATGTCAGGCAAATCAAATTCCTTTCATAATTTAAGGTGTAACAAACAGGATAGACAACAAATTGTATGATAGTTCTGATAAAACCTTGATGGTCATTGGCAATACATTGTGCAGATAACAAACAACATATAGTATTTCGCTTGATCAAACTATGTCCAGCAATTTAACGGACTAAGGGTTCAAAACAATTTGTTCCATATGCAATTGCATCTGGACAGAACTGCAACCATTTTAATATGAAATTATAAGGGGCCATAACGAAATAAATGAGAAATTGGCAACAATATATCAGTTGTTGAAAACAAAAGGACAAGGATTCATTCTCCAAAGTAAAGAAAGGAGCCTTAATTTATAAATTTTAATTAATTTTAACCATTCAATGTCGAATCAGTTTACAATAATAAATCAACAAATTACATGATAACAAATTTTAACTCAGTGTCAATGCTAGCAACAAACACTTACTAACATAACTAACCAACATTTAACCATTAAAAAATTACCATTTGCAAAAATCAGCGATAAGCAAAATGAGTTTCAGAAACTAAAGAGAGTAACTGATGAGTACTAGAAGCAAGAACAAAGATGAACATAATTGCTTCTAGCTTCAAAATTGGAATAAAACATTCGGACATGATTTGGATTTGATTATAATGAAAACAAGTGAATAGAAGAATTGTATGTAGAATTCCAATTGCAAGGATATACATATACTTACACAAAAGAAACTGAATATCTAAAAGGATCTCTAGAAGTTTCAACTGTCATTCAGTAAAATCCAAAAACTTCGAGAATTTCTATAATTTTCACTTTTTTCATTTGTTTGTATGAAGGTTAAATGCGAGCATAAGAATGGATTATAGATAAGAAGACAATAGCTTCATAGTATAAATTAGAGGGCAATTGCAAGGTTTATGGTAATTTAACCACAGGTTCAAATAAAACATTGAGAACAAAACAATCTGAAACATGCTTCATTTTAGGATTTCAATCGTTGAATCAAATTAAGGATAACAATCAAATTAGATATTTCATTTGAAAATTCAAAGCTTTGAATCATATGAGGGATTCTAGCCAAATTATATATTAATACCAAATTTGGGAATTCAGCAATCATTTTAATTGAAGTTCATGACAATTTTGTACATTTTTTTAGAATTCATTTTCACTTTGTCTTAACTACTTACAAATAACCTGTGTAATTATTCATCACGAATTTTTACAACAGGGGTTTTTATAGCTGCAATTGGAATGGCCAATGCTTAACTGTGAAAATTTCAAACCACCCTATTATGCTCTTATGCAGTCTCTTTTTCATCAATTTCTTTCAATTTTTCAATCCATAGAAAATTAGTTCATATTACGTACCTTTCACCTTAATAGTTATTGACGCAAACGCAGATTGCAGCCTGCAGGGACGGCGACTCAGCGAGCTGGCTAACGGCGTCGCAACTCAAGCGGGCGGCGGCGGCGGCCAAGTTTTGGCAGGTCTCACTTCAGACGCGTTCTCTGTTTCCAAACCCAAACTAATTGATATTGGTGAGTGAAGCCAAATAATTTCTAATTCGAATCCGATATTTTCAGATATGTAGAAACGGATCTCTTATTTTCTCGGAAAACAAAGTAAAGGTGGAATTGAAAAGAGGGAAAACTTGCAGAATTGAAACAAAGACTGACCTGTATTAGAGCCAAGCGGAAAGAAGAGAATAGACTGATGAAGCTTTCAGCTATGGCGACGAAAGCCTTCAAGATCTGGCTCAACTTCTTCTCGATGAAGTCAGTTTTCGTTTAATAAAATACAATAAAGGGGAGGGAAAAAGAGACAGATCGTGCTTGTATATATATATAT
The DNA here is from genome assembly GCA_949673415.1 of Euphorbia schlechtendalii. Lineage (NCBI taxonomy): Eukaryota > Viridiplantae > Streptophyta > Magnoliopsida > Malpighiales > Euphorbiaceae > Euphorbia > Euphorbia schlechtendalii. The sequence continues at coordinate 35,655 of CATIWQ010397540.1, forward strand.
AACGGGCTTAATACATTACGAGAACTACCTTACTTATTCAAAAAAAAACCCTGCTGCATCAACTATTTTCAAAATGATTCTGTAGTTTCCTCAACTTTAAAAAAAATAATTTTGTAACTCTCTCAACTTAAAAAAAAGTGCATCACTTTGTTCCCTCAGTGTCACATGTTAATTTTTTATTGGAGGGAGAAAATCAAAAAAATTGTATTTTTGAAAAATCAAACCAACCAGAAGATGACACATAGTATAGAGGGAGCAAAGTGTTGCATTTTTTGAAAGTTGAGGGAGCTACGATATCACTTTTTTAAAGTTGAGGGAGCTACGGGATTATTTTGAAATTTTAAGGGGGCAGGAGATTTTTTGAGACAAGTTCAGATACCTAGTGATGTATTAAACCTATATAATCATATATCAGGCAAAACACTTTTTGAACCTCTGAGAATTTTTTATTTCCCCAATTGGCCCCTAAATAATTATAATGTTGTTAAAATTTAAGATTTAGAATAAGTTTTGTAGAAATAAAGGTTCGTTTGGGTGACGGAATAGCTATTCCGCGGAATAGGAGAAAAACGAATGGAAAAATGAGTGGTGTTTGCCAAGAACCCGTCGTCGGGATGAAATAGTTATTCCGAGCTATCATACAACTCATGGAATAACTATTACCTTCTCTCGAGTAGTGAATAACTATTCCATGAGTTGTATGATAGCTCGAAATAGTTATTCCATCCCGACGACGATCTCTAGCCAAACACTCTACATTTTTCCATTCGTTTTTCTCTTATTTTGTCAACCAAACGAACCCTGATAGCAGTTGAAATCAAAACCTTACAACAATAGCTACCGTTTATAAAATAGTTAAGGAATAATTACATCAAACAGGTTATTAAATTTTCTATTTTGTGGTTAAGTTTTGCAGTACAAAATAGAGTAAAATATGGCATATTGAAATTGACGTATATCTTTAAAAATACTTATCTTATTCAATTTTATTTTATTATATTTTGCGAACATCTAAAATTTTTTAATCAATTTGTATATTTAAACTCGTCTTAATAGTTGATTCTTAACTTCTGATCACAATTTTATAACCAACAATATTAGATCTTGTTTGGAATAGATGAATTACACAAAATTTCATTGTAAATCTTAATTTTTGTTCTTGTAACGTAATAAATAGGAAATTCAATTCCATGGAATTGTTTGTCTTTTCTAAGCCCTATAACAAAAATAGGTGTAATTGCAAATACAATTTTACCCCAATCTTGTGAAGATGTTTATTATTTAAGGACTTTTTTTATAAAAATAATATTTAATAAAAGAGGAAATTTCTTAAAATTACTCTAATTTCTTGTTTTAGTTTTGGGATGGTCATGTATCTCTTCTTAGAATGTGATATTTTGGAGAAAAGACAAAACAAAGTTCGAGAATGTTCAACTCCCCACTTCTTCACCGCACGATTCGTGCCTACCATTATTGATTTCTTTGGACATTGTACTTTTATTGTCAAACACTCCATTTTTCACGTTTTCTTCAGTATGACTATTATGTAATTTTAATTGCAATGCTATTATCATTTTATTTTTTTTATTGAAAACATCATTAATGCTCAAAGTTATAAGCATGTGAACTTCATTTTTATAAACATATAATCTTTTTTTGTTTATATAACTTTATTTGGACTTATTTCCAATTAAAAATTTTCGTTTTTTTTTTCAAAATTTATAGTGACGAATATCAATCTTCACCTACATACTCTACGTTGACAATTGAACTATATCTTATAGGCATTGGTGGAGTCAAAGGGGAAAGGATGGTGGCAACCACTTCCCCCTCTAGCCTTAAAAAGTCATTACTCCTTATATCACATGTGGTTTTATAGCTACCGAAGTAAAATAAATTTTATTTAGGTTTAGTTTGTTTCGTAGTATGGAATGTAATAGAGGAAAATAAAATATGCATTTTTTATTTTTATTCAACAAACCAAACATTGTGGATCCAATAAATGGACGGACATAATAGGTATTGATAGAAGGGGGCATTATAAGTGGGAATGAACATGGAAGGAATGAGAATGGATGTTATTGGGCATGGAGAAAATTCGATCCATTGTTGCGTGTGGTTTAATATCTATTGAAGAAAATAGATTAGATCTAAAATAGAGCCTATTAGAATAGACTATGCATTCCTTATTTCTATTTAGCCAAACGCCACAAATTGGAGATACATTGCAAGGGGAAATATGTGGAAAGGGAAGTTGCCAAGGGGTCTGATATTGAGAATGGTATGATGAGTTTTGATACAAGAGTTTATATCATGTAGTCTATATTTTTCTCATTCAACACTTTCGTTCGGAGAGCATTTTCGAAGCTAGCTCATGCAATTTTTTTCTTTTTACGTTTTTCTTTAAATTCATATTTTCTAAGCATAACTACGATAAATATTACAAAGAGTTAAAAAATAGTTAGGACAATATGACCAGGCATTGAAACCCTTTTTTTTTTATTTCAGAAGACTCGACCTTCCAATAAAAGTAATTGAAAAAACTAAACTCGCAATTAGTTATAACAACAATAAAAATAATATAACTTCATATTTACATTTATCAAACTTAACCAGTTATAAAATTCAAGTTTATAATTTTTATTACGTGATGTTAATAAAGTTAAAATTAAAAATCAAGCTAGCCAATAATTTAACATAGTAAATTTACACAACACGGTAAACTTATACTATTAGAATCTATGATCATGTTTGATAGAAACATTTTAGCTTATTAAATTACAACATTAAATATTGGGTAAATAAAAACAATTTTAGTGTAATAATCATAATGGACAACCTGCGAACCTAGGACGCCGTCAACCTTCCCACCGCCCCATTGCCGGAATTCAACTCGAAAACACCCCTCAACCATTTCCACAACCATCTCTTCTCAGTCGGATCCCCTCAGCAACAAACCCTAACCATACCATCCACCCAAATCGAGCCCAATCAAGAGTTGCACCAACCCAAATATATTTTCAAAACTTCCATGTTTCTCATGATAGGGAAGCCATGAAGAGTGTTTTCTTGAAGTTTGGAGTTATCGAAAGTGTTTATGTAGCCAAAAAGAGGAATGTCAGAAATCAATGTTTTGAATTTCTAACCCTAGGAGGATCAATCATAGTACATGAGGCCTTATATCGTTTGAATGCAATAGCGATTGGACAATTCAAATTTCGCATGTTTATAGCTAGGTATGGTAAACGCTCAGTGATCAACAACGTGAGTCTCCCTTCACAGAAAGCCCCAACAGTGAAGGAGGTTCCGAAACATGTTTTTTCAACCTCACCGAGAGATTCACGATCGTATGTAGAAGTTGTTGCACCGACAATCAAGTCGATCGATCTGAAATTGAATTCGGAGGTGAAGAAAGCAAATTGGATTCCCTTTCCTATTTTGCAAAAGTTAGAAAGCTTGATGTTATTCCCAATCTCTATTCCTTTGTCAGGAATAGAAATTTTGCTATAAACTTTATTGCACCTACGAGCGGGGATTTAGTTGTGGTCTCTTTTTTCTCGAAAGATGCTTTGACAGGTTTTTTGGAAGTTGATTGGTTGCCACTACAGGATCTTTTCTCTGTTGTCCTCCCTTATTTGATTGATTTCATCCCTTCTAAACAACTATGCATTGTGGACTTGTTTGGGTAAGGTGATGTCGATTGATTATAATTTCTCTAAACCGGATAGATTGGACATAGTATCTTACATGATGAGTATTCCATGCAGATCGATAGACTCAATTATTAATTTATCCATTAGTGATGTTACCGTAAATGTCACTATGAGAATTAAACAGCTCACGATTTGTCGAAATTGTGATGATCTTAGGTCTCATTCATCTAGCTCGATTGTTGTATCAAAGGATGATATGTGGGATGTTTCAGCATTTGAAGTTAAGGTTGGAGTGGAGTCAATACTAGAGAGAACTGAATCTGCCCCTAATACTATTGTAGGGACTGATGTAGAGGCTTCGTAAGAACCAGCTGCTTCGTAAGGACTGATAGCTCCACTGTTGTCCCGGAAATGCGTCTATCATCGTCTTACTCCTATGCGGAATCGAATATTTGGAACATGAATTGCTTGATTTTACAAGCACACTCTCAAAGGCTAAGTGAAGCACTTCTAACTTGGACCGATGGATATAAGCTTGGCTTGTTTAAAGAAAGTTCGAAGTCTCTGATCATTAGTGCTATCGAGGCTCATATGGAATCATAATGGGGCTTCATTATTGAGGTTTTTTAACTATTTTTTTATGTCGTTGTCATTAATTAGTTGAAATTATCGAGGAGGTATTACTAATACTATGAAGCAACGCTACATTTTTTCGATTACTCGGAAGTATAATTTGCATTTTGTAGTCTTAATTGATACAAAAGTTGAATTGGTTTCGGACATCACGTTTAGGAAATTATGGGGCCATAATGATTTTGCTTCTCAATGCATTAGCTCTAATGGGTTGTCGGGAGGCTTGGCTATCTCGTGGAACAATGTTCTTTTACGGGGATCCTTATTTGTATCATCCACTAGGTGGATTATTATACACTTCAATTTTCTTTTGGATCTTTTGGATTTTTATGTGGTTGCTTTGTATAATTCAACCAATTGGAATAAAAGGAGACTCATGTGGTACCAATTATCTCACAACTTGAGAATGTTTTTGTATGTGGTGAATTTAATGATGTGCTTCATGCGAATACAAGATCGAGCGGGATGACCTCGCCCTCCTTGATGAGTTTCCGTGACTTTATCAACAATTGTGAACTATTAGATAACCATTTGGAAGGTAGAGATTACACGTGGCATAATTCAAGATCTTTTTCTCGGATCGATAGGGTGTTGGTTTTGTGTGCTATTTCGGATAGATGGTCATCTTTATCAATTAAAACCTTGGACTAGTCTTTATAGGACCATTTTCCAATTTTGTTCCGAAGTCAATCATCATCTAGCCTGGAACTGAAACCTTTTATGTCCTTTAATTGTTGGTGGGAGCACAAGGAGTTTCTTCCTTTAATTCAAAACAAATGGGCATCTATTTGCAGTAATTATGGAGGCCGCGAGTTCTCTTTTCACTTGAAGCTTCTAGGCAAAGCTATCCAACCTTGGCATGAGCTTAACTTTGACAACTTGCAACTAAGAAATACTGATCTAGAGCAGCAACTTCAATCCCTAATGGATAGTACATGTATTCGGCCACTTGATGATTCGACAACAGCGGCTTTGCACTCTATGAAGTCAACCCTCGCCTGAAATAGACTTAACTTGGAGAACATTCATCACCAATAATCAAGGGTCAAATGGTTGCTTCTTGGAGACAATAATACGAGCTTTTTCCACAGGTTAACCTCCACTCATTTTTAGAATAATTGTTTAACTTGCCTTGAGTTAAATGGTTCACTCTCTTTCGATTTACGGGAAATTTCTTCGGCCATTATTGATTTTTACTCTGCTCTATTTACAGCCCCTCAATCAATTACGTTCTCTCTTCGGAAGCTTAGGTTCACTCGTGTTACTAAGATTGATAATCGCATGTTGATGGAGAATTTCTTGAAGAATGAGATTTGGGATGCGGTTTGCTCATGCCACGAGGATAAATCGTCGGGATCGGATGGTTTCAACCACTTCTTCTACGAACGGGCCTGGAATTTTTTAAAAGATGACTTCATGAATTTGTTCGGCCCTTTTCATAAATCGACTATTCTCCCTTCATATATTAAATTGCTTTACACGATTCTTATTTCAAAGGTTCTGGGTACTTCCTCAATACAAAATTTCAAACGCATTGCTTTATTTCATGGGGTTTACAAGGTGGTTACTAAGCTTCTATCAACGCAAATAAAAGTGGTGATGCCTTCTTTGATTTCCGGAAATCAATTTACCTTTATTCGTAATCGAAATATCCAAGAATGCTCCTTCGTAGCTTCCAAACTGATCCATTCAGCCCACCAAAGCAGCAAGGGCTGTTTTGTATAGAAATTAGATTTCCACAAGGCCTTTCATAGTATCTCTTGGTCTTATATTGATGTAGTTATGAATAAATTGGGCTTTTGTCATAAATGGATATCGTGGTTAAGGGGATGTCATTTTAATTATACCACTTCTATTTTAATAAATGGTAGCCCAAGTGCACCAATTCAAATTCATAAGGGAGTGAAGCAAGATGATCCCTTATGGTCGTTCATTTTTGTTCTAGCTGTGGAAGGCTTGAAACAGCTTATTGATACAAGTATCCGAGAGGGCATGCTCCCAGGTTTCAAACTAGATGAAGCTTCACTGGATGTCTCTTTGCTTCAATTAGAGGACGATAAGATTTGTTTCCTTCTGGAGGACGCAACTATCATTGAGCCATTCATATGTATTCTTCGTTGTTATGAGATGATTTAGGGATTGAAGATTAACTACCACAAGAGCTCTTTAATTGGAATTAATGTAGACGATTCTACCATTCATTCATGTGCGTCGTAGTTGGGATGCAAAATTGAGAAATTTCCCATTTGTTATCTTGGGACCTTTTTAAGCTACAAGCGCTTAAGTTGTGAACATTGGGATGCGTTAGTGGGGAAACTTCAAATTCTTTTAGCTTTGTAGAAAGGGAAGTGTCTTTCTTAAGCGGGAAGGGAAGTCTTGATAAAATCAATACTCTCGTCAATTCCGATTTACATGCTCTCACTTTTCAAGCTTCCAGCAACGGTGGAAAATAAGTTGGTCAAAATCATGCGGAATTTTTTTATTAAGGGGAGACTCGGCTAGCTGTGGCTTATGTAAAGTGAGTTGGGACACAATTAACTTGCCGAAGCGATTAGGCGGTTTATCAATTCGCAATTTCAGATTAACAAATTGTAGTCTTCTTCTCAAATGACTTCGGTGACTTCGTAATAGAGATGACGAGTCACTATGGGCGATTTTTTATGCGAATAAACATGGCTTAGCTTCTTGATGGGACTTGCTAAATTGTGATCACTCGAAACTATCACCGATTTGGAGAGGCATTATTTCTAGCTACTGTCGTAACAATCGATTGTGGGATTTTTTTTACGAAAAATGTCACGATGCATGTTGGCAGCGGGTATTTGGGGAGCTTTTGGCTTGATAATTAGACATCGAGGGGTCTCTTAAAGAATTTATTTCACGGATTATGAGAGCTTTGTGAATGGAAAATGGCTTGGTACATCAGATATGTGTAGGGCATTTTGGAAATGTACAACAGGGTTGTCCGATTTGGGCACGGAGGCTTCGATTAGCAGACCAAACCAATTGTGTGGACCTGAAAAAGCTTATCTTTGCAGTAGTCTCGTCCATCTTTCCAACATCAGTTTCAAATTCTACCATCGAGACCTAGCTAAATCTTACTTTCACGAGTGATGGTGATTTGTTTCTCTGGAATATTGGGCTGAATAAAAGGTTCTCAACTGCGTCATTTTGCATCAAATTTTACAAGGAGGACAATTGGCCGGTTCCTCAACTCTCCTTCGAACTGATTTGGAGCATGTGTATGCTCCCTCATGTACGTTTCTTTGGATGGCTCGTATTTCATAGGAGGATTCCAACTAAAGAATTTCTTATATCTTGAGGTTGTGCATCCTTCCCAGATGCGTCTTATTCCCTCTATTCAGCCTTTGAATCACTCAACCACTTGCTCCTATTTTGTAATGATAGTTGGTCCGTTTGGTGTAGAGAATTTAATTAGCTTGGTATTTCGACTCCTATCCCCAGCCGTTCGTATAATTTCCTTTTGCTATGGAGGTCACTCTTCAAGTCCGGTACGAAGAGAGAATTCACAATGGCTCTATGGTTCTCAATCACCTGGAGCATTTGGAAAAGAAGGAACAAATTCATTTTTGAAGGAGTTCTAGATTGAGAAGACTTGTTTGTTGCAAATATTAATTGGTGTTGGCTTTTCTTCAAGATTAGGAATAATTCTTTTTTCTTTTTCAACATCGAATCTCTTAATTGATTCGAGCATTCTATGTTCATGACATTTGTATTTATATCTTCGGGTGATTCACAATTTGTGACTCGCTCTTCTTAATATATTGTGGTGGGGTGCATTGTAGGTAAGCGGAGGTGCCAACATAGTTGGTATGTCCACCCCGAATGTGCACTCGACCCATTTTTCTTCGAAAAAATTATTAGAATCTATAATCATGATTATTATTACATTTCTTAGTTTTTGCAATTACATACGACGCAAACTAGAAGGAAAAATATTAAAAACATACCTTGATTATAAAATATTGAAATCAAAGGCTTTGGGTGAGTGATTTTTTAAGAAATTTATACAAATTGTTCATAGGTTAAACTTTGAAAAAAGTATTTCGTGGTTTTCATTCATTTGTAAAATGAGGTATGAGAAATTTGTTTTGTAAAAGGGGGTTTATGGTTTCAAAAATTTGAAAAAAAGGTCTCTAGTTTCAAAATTTTACAAAAGAGGGTCTATGGTTTCTATATAATGGTGTTACGTTGAATATTTCAATCAACATTTCAATAATTTAACCTTATTGTTTTAAAATTATATGTCACAATTTGAGTAATTAATAATATTTTTTTTATTTTATATGATTTTTTTGAAATTTGTTATCATAATTTAATTAAAAAATATTTGCGTTATTAAAAAAATTATAAAATTTATTATTAACGTGTGTATCGTATTTTTACTAATCATCCTGCGAAAGTTAAGATAAAAACGAACAAAATTACCCATTTTCATGATATAAATTAATATTGAGAATCCTCTATTCATAAAAATTTTTGAAGCACAAACCCTCTTTTGAAAAAAAAAAATTTTAGACCCCGTTTTGCAAATAAGTGAATTAACAAGGTGAACTTTTTTATAATTTCGTCTTATTTATGAATAAAAGAAATTTAAAATTTTTTAAAAATATTGGTAAGTAGTTAAATAATGTTACCGTTGAGTAAAAATCAGCAACAATAGTTTCTGAACTGAATATAATACGATTTTTTAAAAAATAAATATAATTTTATGGAAAGGCATCACATTTAACAAACAATTTAAAAAGATACAAAGGTGGCCCTTCCTCTTTCGTCTTCTCCTTTCATTATTATTAGAGCATCTTTAGTAGCTTGTGGATTCCAAGTATAAGTGTCATGTGAAATAAAAGTTGCTTTTGATGATGTGGTAATAGTCTAAAAAATAGACAATATCTATTCTTAAGATAAGAATAGTAGATTGTCTATTTCCATTTTAAAGTGTATTTATTATAGATAATGTCTATTTGGATGTCTGCATCTAAACAATCAAATAGACATTGTCTATAATTAATGATGACACATAAGTGCCACATCATATAGGGAAGATGAGTGTGAGCAGACGACATTTTTTGAGACCCGCACGGTTGGCGCGAGGCACCGGCCACGTGAGATGGGGCGTGGGGTTTTTTTATGAAAATGAAATGAGAAAAGAAAAGTTTTGAAAGACTTGAGGCCTAAACCTCTTGCCTACGTTGTTACGAAGTCGTCACTCAGATAAGCTCTTATGGGAAATTCGGTACATCCTAGATCCGTTAAGCCTAAGCCTAAACTGCATCATAGTAAAGAGATTCGGGTTCGGATGAGTTACCTACTTCTTCATTATTTAAGTTTTAATTACAAGCAAACAACCACCTTTAAGACATTTTGATTTATTTCTTATCATTTTCAGTTTATATCGAAGTTAATCATACACATGCAGAAAGCGATAATAAAGCGACAAACAAAATAAAAGAAAGCAATAAATTAAGTAAATACGAGGCTTCTAACCTAAAGGGGTAGTGTAAATAATAATACAAACCAGGGGTAATATAAAAATGATCCTAAATACAAATGATTTAACAAATACATTTTACTCACAATTGCGATACTCGAAAGAAAATAAAAGCCTGACATACATCTAATCTAAATTACATACATCTACAAAGGTTAGCATGAGATATGTCACAACATCATGGCATAGTTAGTTAACCAAACAAGACACAATTAGTCAGACAAATAGGTTAGATTAGGGTGAATCGCGTGCTAATGGATTTAAAAAAGGGGAATTCAAGTTTCCTGCGCTTTTATCGGAAAATAATTGATTTTAAACTCAATTTAGCAAATTTATTATTTAAGATTTAATCATGGCATAAATGTGGTTAATTATTGGGGAAAAATGGATTTCCGTCGTGTGAGGCCTAAAACAGTAACAAAGAGCGGAAAAATAAATAAACTATGCTGAAAATACAAAAAACGAAAGAAAATAAAATACAAAATCACGTCAATGATTCTCCAAAAGCTCAGAATCTTACCTCTCCATCGTGAATCCGCAAATTTTGTAATCAGAAACGCCAAGGAAAGAGAGCCCGAAATCTTTTTGTAGTTAATTTGGTTGGAAAAGGCAGAAATGTAGGTTTTTTGGTGAAGGGAAAAAGAAACCCGAGAGTTAGATTTTTTATTTCTAACTCGAACCCAAAAATGAAAAAAAGTGTTTTCCAAGAAAAAGTGTTAGAAAAAGAAGTGTAGAGATTTTTCTAACATTTTTCTCAAAAATCCCAAATTTTCTCTCTCTAAGAATTTTTCCTAAAGAGGTAAGGTTCCCTTTTTTTAGAAAATTCTAAATTTTTTTTATTTTTATAATAGCAGGTAAAAATTGTAATTATGTGAGGAAGAAAAGGTATTTTTGAGATAAAAAATATAAAAGAAAGGGCAAAAAAAGTGTAAAATAAGGAATTGAGGAGCAAGTCGAGACCGGTGCAAATAGTCGGGATCGAACCTGACTGTCCCAGCCCATTTGGGCAGGCCGGTATTGGTCCAAATTGGACTGGTCCAGGACCCCAAAAGGGGACGGTCTCGGCTGGTCTCGACTTCCTAGCGCCAGTACGGGCCCCAAACAAGGCCGATCCCGACGCTAGTACCGAGCACATCCGAAAAAACTGAACCGGTCAGGCCGGTTAGACCAGGACAGGTAAGCTAACAAAATTATTTTATTACACAC